>CATIWQ010282618.1:0-13365 GCA_949673415.1 Euphorbia schlechtendalii | reverse complement strand
GTGGCAAGTAATGAGGTCTGTTATCCGGGAATATGTTCTAATTCCCTTCGTTGGGGTATTCTAATACAGAAGTTAAAAAGAAATAAAAGAAGAAGAAGGAGAATTACAACATTATTCACAATAACAAAGAATAAAAATAATTCCTAGGTTAAAAATAAAAATTAAAAAGAAGAAAAGGAGGAACACGAAATAAGTAGCTCTAGGAACTCATAGGCTTTACCCTTTTGGCGTGAATCCACTTCGACGTGTTCGTTAGATCCCCGGGAGCGTTCCTCGTTCGTTTTTTGTAGTTTTAGGTGAAAAGGTTGATGTAAAAAGTCCAGAAATCTCCGTTTAATTCTTGGATTTTTAACGTAATTTAATTGAAAAAAAGATTATTTTGTTGGAAAATAAAGTGTTTATTTATCCAAAAGATAATCAGACTCGGGTTCTAAATTGGTTTTAGACCCAAGAATATCTGAGGATTTAAGAAGAAAAGATGAAGAAATTTGATTTCAAAGAGGAAGAAATTTGGGATCCGAAAGTGTTTCTTGATCCGATAAAAAAGTTAGAAGAAAGTAATAAAAAACGTTTTTAATTTTTGTTCTGAAAGAGAGGATTTTTCTCTCTAAATTTTCCATCTTTTTTTTGTACTGAAAAAGACCCGACTATTTATAGAAGAAAAAGTCCCGAAAAATCCAAAACAAGGAGCCTCGCAAGCGAGGGGTCTCGCATGCGAGACTCCCTCTCGAGGCCTCGCAGGGTCTCCCGCGAGACTCCCTCGCGAGGGCTCGCGGGTCGCCTCCTGCGAGGCTCCCTCGCGGGAATCCCCGCGAGGGTCGCCTAGGACCCTCGCGGGAATCCCCGCGAGGGTCACCTAAGACCCTTGTGGGGAGGCCCCGCGAGGGTAGCTAGGCACCCTCGCGGGAATCCCCACGAGGGTCGCCTAGGACCCTCGCGGGGAGGCCCCGCGAGGGTCGCTAAAGACCCCCAGGGGAATCCCCGTGAGGGTCGCCTAGGACCCTCGCGGGCAAGCCCCGCGAGGGGCTCTTAGGACCCTCGCGGGGAGGCCCACGAGGGTTCCGTACCACCTTCGCGGACAGTCCCTGCAAGGGTCCCTTAGGACACTCGCAGGGAGTGCGGGCTGCCTCGCGCAGCTTTGCGCGAGGCTGCCATTCGCGAGGCTGTCTCGAGCAGCCTAGCGCGGGCTGCCTTGCGCAGCCTCCGCGTGGTTTTTTTTTTAAATAATTTAAAACGTCCGAGGAGGATTCCCATATGAAGATCGTCGGATGGTCGAAAATCGTGTGATTCGAGGATAAATTTCCCAAAAAGCCATCATCATTGAACGCGCGAGCTGGTACAAAATCCCGTGCTCACACTAGGATAGTGAAATTAATTGAGTACTAAGTATACTCTTAATTAATGAAGTTTACTCGAGTTTGTTTAAGGGAAAACAACTCAGTTTCCTAAGTAATTAATTAAATTATGACTTAGTGTAAGAAAAGCTGAGTTGAGCTTAGTATTACATAGTTCAAAAGATATCTACTCACTTGTGCTAAGTTAGCTTTTTGTAAGAAAATTTGTATGTTTTGGACACTTAGAGAAATATTTTACACTTGTGCTATTAACAGTTCTTGTGAGAAGAAAATATTCCTTTGATGCTTTTTAGGAGTAAAAGTGTTGAAATTAATGAAGATATTCTAGTGGTCCTCACATTCAAAAGGTGTAAGTACAGAATGTTGGAGATTCCTCACTAAAGTCCAAGATAAAAGGAATCCTCTGACATGCATCATTTATTACTGTCTTTGCGCACCATTGCAAACATCAACAAGTCAACGAATGCTAGAATTCCACATTTTATCTTGTGCACCTCTCTACCAGAATAAATTTCTTGAAGAAAAATGAGTTTTTGATGCTTTAGATTAATGATTTAATCTCACGCTTCAATGTTCAAAATTTCCATCTCTAACATCCTATAATTTATCTTTTAGTACGGGAAAATTTGAAAGATTTGAAGAGAAGAGAAATTGAAGAGCTATCAAGATGAGAAGTTTGCAATGGCTAAATCCAAGACCCTCAACTATAAATAGAAAGTTGGAGCAGACGTTTAAACTTAGGGAATCACCTCGAATTTCTTTACTCCCTGCTTCAAGAAATTCCAAATCAACTAATCAGGAAATAATCGAATTCTATATCTATTTGTAATAGATAGAAAATCACTTTAGGTTTAACATTTTAAAGATTCAACATTTTATAAGTTGAATTCCTCTGTTTACATTTCTTTTAAAAATACGAGTGATGGTTTGGGAAGGGTACCCAAATAGTGGATTGAGAGGTAGTTAGAAAGAAAGGTACTTTCAATAATATTGTCTACCAAATGTAAAGGCTTCTCCGCCTAAGGAAGGAATGAAATCACTAGTGGATTAAAGCTCGAAAAGGAATCTGGGGACTAGAGGTAGGCTAGGTGCCGAACTAGGATAAAATCTCAAGAGTTGAAGTTCCAACCTTAATCGTTTGCCTTTATCGCGTTCTCCTCTTTCACCATTCTATCTCTATTATTTGTTTCACTTGAAAAACCATTCTGTGCTGAGTAAAGTACTCAGCAAGCAATTGAAGATAAACTATGCTAGCAATGCTGAGTAATTTATAGTTTTTAGACCTAGCTTAGCACGAAGCACTCAGCATGCATATAAAAACTTGACTTGGTAAACATTTTTATATAACCTAAAAAGTAACCAAGAACAACATTTTCCCCCCTCTGCTATTTATTTAAGCCATTTAGGACCAACATGCAGGACTATTCCACCTCTCTTCAAACATGTATCTCCAATAGTAAGTAAACTCAGAACTAGGTAGAATGCACAAAGTTTCAAGGAAGCGTTGCAGATTGCCATATTGTATGCACAAATGGTTGGGAGAGTAAGAAATGACTTTCGTAAAGCCTAACAAGACCACACCTCTAATAACAACATGGGTCGTTACATGAGTAATCACCCAACAAGGGTAGATCCAATGAATATCCCCAACAGTGCGAGTCTCCATGAATTCATGCCATTTATCGGTGGTATACTTCTTGTGAGTACGATCACCTATGTTGACCAAAGAGTGTCATCCCCAATGACCATTTGGCCTATAATCGACCTCTTTCAAAATAGATAAAATAGCTAGCTTGTCCCAAAGCTAGAGCTGTCAAAAGCAATTTACAAGATAATTGTAGGAGAAATTTAAACAAGGCATAAAAGTTTGAAAATGTGATTATTTAACTAAAGAAGTAATTTGCTACCACCAGTTTCGAGATCGACGCCATTACAAACCAATTGCATGTAAATCATCATCTTGGCTAGGCTTAATGTGATAGGGGAGTATCCATCCATAATTTGAGAAATGATTGTCAAATATGCAAAGCTACAAATACTAGTAGCATTCTTGTAGAGAAAAACATCCAACAATAATAAACATATGAGGGCAACCAACTCATATTAGTAGGGCGAAGATTTGAAATTATTTCAAAAGAAATTGAAAGTCTTAGGCCTTCATTACCAGGCTCCCTATAGATTAACCTACGCATGTCACTCCTAGGAAGTCATCAATGAGCTCAAGGTGATGTGTTGACGAGGCAATAAGAAAGTCAGTTGAAGCCATTAGAAGCTCGCATAAATATTCATACATGGGACACAATTCTTGCTCCCAAAAGAAAAATATTGTCGACATGATCCCAAAATTTGGTAGCAACTTTGATCAATTCATGATTGATGAAGATGCAAAGGGTATTCCTTCATGTTGAAAAATTCATAATGCTTAAGCTTAGCCCAACCCTTGGAATCCTTTAGATTATTATTCAAGTTGCAATGGAACCTCATGTAGTCTTCGTTGAAGATTTTGAGAAATTAAGGGAGAGAATGAGAAGAGTAGCAATTCGATACATATGTAGTTTATGGGAAAATCTACCAATATTAGTAGATTACCCCCATAAAATCACTTTTTGTTGTTAAAATAAAAGGCTAGATATGTAAAAGAAGGAAATCAATAAGGAATAAAGCATGCATTAAAATCAAGAAACTTCAATGACAAAGACCATCAAAAGCAGCCAAAATTGCAATGTACTACATAAAAGGCCTCCACAATGGCCAAACAAACAAAAAAGCAACATCTAGAGGAACATATTGCCTAAAGCTTGGACCCTATTATAGTTCAGTGACCGCAGAGGATAACACATTGGAATTGGATAAGGAGCTTGACTACTCTACCCCTACTGAGGTGTTCCTCCAAGGTGGAAGCTAGCTAACTCACCATTAATTCAACATTGTAATCTACCCCTACATGAATATAACATATTGTGTCATTCATTTGCATTTCATTACATATCGTGCATCATACTATTGCATAACAGAATATCTTATCGACATGTCAGCATTATAGTCCATCATGTAGCGTTGGTATCCTCGAATGGTCTTTCAATCGACATTGTTATCTTGCTGTGAGCACAAGATTTTGTACCAGCTAATGCATTCGATGATGATAGCTTTTCGAGATTTAATCCATGAATTACACAATTTTTTATTATCCGATGATCTTCAAATGGGAGCTCTCCTTGTAAAAAAATAAATATTTCGAGCCCTAATAAATATTTAGGATGGTAAAAAATATTTAAAAGCCTTAAGTGAAAACTTAAAGGCTTAAAATATTTTTAGGGACCTATATATGTGTGCGTGTGTGTAATAGGAAAAAATAAAAACAAAATAAAAAAGGAAATAAAAGCAAAAGGAAATAAAAAAAATGGAAGAGAAATAATAAAAAAAATGAAAGAAATAAATATAGATAGGAAATAAAAATGGTACTTGAATAGTACCATAATATGGTTCAAGTGCACAATGAAAAAGAGGAAATGATACCACCAGAAAAATTTCACATATAAATAGGTGGAAAATTCAGTAGGAAAGGGGGAGAAAAATTGATCGAAAAATTTTACGAAAAATATTTTTTCTCTCTTAACAAAAACGAAGGAATGCTTTACTTAAAAAATATTTTTTCCTCACGAAATAATTCTTACTCTTTTCATATTTTTTTCAAAATGCTTTGATTATATTTAGGTCCAAAACAAGTTTGAGTTCTAAATTTTATTATTTTCAAATCAATTTTTTCATCTTTTTCTAAAAAGTCTTCGGATATTATCAAAACTAAAGAAATTTAGAGTCTGAGTATGATTATTTTTAGGATAATTATGAAATATTTTCAAACAAAAATCAAACCAAAACGAACGAGGAGCATTCCCGGAAAATCAAGCGGATTTGTTGACGTGGATTCATAAAAAAAGAGTAAGACTCTGAGTTTCTAGAGCTGCTTTTTTCCTATATCTTATATTGTGATATTTATTCTTTTTCTTTTCTCCTAAAATTCTGAGACGGACTCGATTTTCGACATCGACCTAGAATTTATTTTATATCTTTTATTATTTAAATTCTATTTTATTAATTCTTTTAGTTTATTTAATTGTCCTTTTATTTATTTTATTACGTAATTTTCTTTTATACTTTTACTTATTCTTTTAATTTATTTAATTGTGGAAATTCTTCAATATGTATGTTAGAATACCCTCACGAAGGGAATTAAAATTATTTCCGGATAACAGACCTCACCTTTTTCCATGTGATCATTTTCATTAAATAAAAATGAGCAACATATTTGTAAATAAAAAGATGCGTTTTCTTCTGAAATAAGAATATTCAATCTCCGATATTTTAATTAATGCACATGGGTCTCCTCAAAATTAAATCGAGCATATGTGTATATATTTATATTGTGTTATACCCTGTGCTAACCTTTGTGGATACAATTAGATTATGTTAGATGTATGCCTAGGATTTTATTTTTCTTCGAGTATTGCAATTACTTTTAAAAAATGTAATTAATAGATTAGGCGGGCGGTTACATCCCCCGAAGTTCTATAATTTATTTATTTATTTTTCCGCATTTATTTACAGCACTATGTATGTATTTATTACTTTCCACATGCACGATAAAAACATATCATAAACACGAAAATGACATAAGTTCGAATATTATTAAGAAACGCAGTTTTCTGTAAGTTTAATTTAATATGATCCAATAAGAAGAAAGCAACTTATCCCGAACCCGATCTTTGTGTCTTAGCGGGCCATTCCCCGGAGGTTAAGCCTCACATGACTTTAATTCTTGGAAGAGCTAATCCAAGTGGTGACTCTACTCTAAGAGACAGCGATTTCGGGTTTTGACCGATCTAAATTGGTTTCTTTTTCTCGCTTTCAAACCATTCGTGTCCCTAATCTGATACTTCATTTTCACAAAAACAACCAGATGGACCACGCCTCTCATTTTAGCATGCTCTCAGCCCATCGCATCCATGTCGTCCACTCATAGTTGTGACTCAGCTGGGGATTTTTCTTAAACTTATTTTTTTAGGTAAGTGGCTAAAATTGTTGATTACATTATTTTATATTTTCTAGTTATGACTATTCATAATATCACATTGCAATAGAAGGGATTATCCCGTATGTTTAAGGTACCCTATTACCGCGAAGCTTTCTCTTGTACTCATCTTCCTCCCAGAGAAAAGATAGTACTTGAGCAAGTGGAGCACTTATTGCCATACCGCATGTACCTCCCTCGTTATACCTGATTGGGGAGAGGCTTGGAGTGCATTTTAGTTCAACAAGATCCTTCTACATTAGCAACCCAAAAGCAAACCTCATATAGATATGCTATAGGCATTTTCCCTAGGATGTTACCCAACAATCGATCATGAATCATATTTTTCTTATAGGTGCACTCCATAGTACCCTCGTGCTACTAAGATGAACCAAACTTAGGTTAGAGACTAGCCAAAAACCCTACGCGCGGGAGTTATATAGTTGGAAGTTGGAACGTTGCATGCTATGTGTTACGTGTTTACTACTTTCGATTCATCATGCATTGTATAAATGTGCCATGCTAACCACGAATCTTAATGCAGACACTTGAACATACACACTCATAATATTAAAATATTATAAAAGGAACATAGCATGTTCTCATCATCATGATGCCTATTTGATGTCACTCATACTTTTCGTGTCACCATAGGATAATATGAAACCAATTTGAATAATGAAACAGCATTTACCCCTTTTAGCATGACGTCCACATGACATCCAACTCTTAGCCCATATAGGGCAAACATACCTTTATACCCAAATTTTTGTATGATGCCCACTTGGCATTCGATTACTAGCCCACATGGGGAAATTACACATACTAAATAACCTAAATGGGGTAAACGTGAACCCAAGCTATATTTTTCCACACATCACGTGATATCTCTGTTGATATCCGAAGGGAAGCCCACATGAGGTGAACTCATTTCAAAAACTCTACCTTACCAATATTCGAGGTAAACTACACACCCGAATAATCTGCCCACAATGGGAAATGATTCATGCATCACCACATACCTTTTATTAAGTGATGACCACACCGGCATCCAAAACTTTGCCCTAATGGGGAAAAGAATCAAAACATCCATTTAATGGCTACACACAATAATGTTTTTATGCACTTTAAATTTTATGCCATTTCATCAGGTTATGTCGCACTGCTTACCCGAAATCAATTGAACCTTTCCATTTCATGAGATTTAATCAGACTACGAAATCTCAAATTATCGACCAATTACCATAAGGGTAACTTGGTCACTTCTTCCCATTTATAATACATCATTTCAGTTACACTATCACACAGATAGTATATGGATCTCAAATCCACCCCTAGGGTTCAAAGTTCCATTTTCGCATTTTATCACTCTATCTAATGATTAACTCCATTTGTTTCAAATGGATTGATAAACACAGTACTATTTTCGCATCATGGCACATGAACCCTTTGTGAATGCAGCCATAACATTAACATCTCATGCATTTTTACACATTACGAATCACATAACAATTGTGTACCTCAGTGATAATTGTATAATTACACTTATTATCAATATAATTTTACAAACTAAACACTATAATTTAAGTCATTTTTATACTTCATATAAAAGATTTCACGTGGTATGTAGTTGTTTTTGGTGCAAATGAAGATACTAGGTAAATCTGGGGAGTAAAATGATCTAAAGTTGAATTCTATGTAAAAAGAGTGAAAAAGGTATGAAAAGATGCTTGGATCTTAAAGATTTGGCTTAGGATTGAAGCTGCCGAAGATTGGTAAATTTACAAGAAGAATTCTGAAGATAAACACAATTCACGGTGGTGACAACAATTCGCGTTCGTGACTTGATACACTTTAGAAGTAGAAAATTATCAAACAAAGATTCACGGTCGTGACTTGTATATCACGGTCATGACTTGGATGATTTTTTAGTCAAATCTTCTTAACTACTAACCGCCAGATAAGAATAATCAATCGCCATCAACCGCCATCAACTACCAATGAAAAGACACTTATCAGAAGTCAACCAATCATGAATAGATGCCTATCCATTGTGGATAAGATTAAAGCTTCTTAACCAATCACAATGAAGTGATGCAATCTTTCGCCAATGGACACAACTCTTCATTTGGATAGACGCAACCCTTCGAACTCTATAAATAGGGCTCCAAACTCACAAATTTCATGGCATTGGAATGAGAAAAAGTGAGAGATATAGTGTGTGTGTGTGTGTGTGTAGATAGAGAATAAAATATCTAGTTTCGCTACATTCATAAGTGTTAGCGAGAAAATGTTTATGTGATTCGAATCCTTGTTTCGATCACTAGATTTCTCTATATTCTCGAGTGATTGTTGCATAGTGTACTTGCAAATCACTTATCAATAAAAGTTTTCATTCTTCAATATTCATTTGTTCTATATTTGCAAAGAATAGAATCCTAGCGCAGGTTCTGTACAGGACTAAACCAAATTCAAAGTAGACGCAGGAATTGCGGGAATTGACGACTCCCATTAAAGAGTGGATATGGTTTGATAAACTTTATCTTTCACTTACATACCTTACAAATTTTCTTTGCTTTCTACTTATACTTTCTATTTCGAAGTTTATGATATGTCTATGTGTCATAATGCGTATTTCATGTAAAGTGTTTTATATTAATCAAGTTATATGCATTGGAGTTAATTTTAAGAGTAGTTTCAGGGCTAATAATATCGTATATAATCACTGGATCTGTGATATAATGCTATTTAGTGAGCCAACATTTTTGGAATGGTAACTTGCTAAATATGGCTATGTGAGAGTGACCCGTACTAAGCATAGTATTATTGTTGTCCATGTTTATATAATTTTCTTAATTCGTTTGCGCTAGGTTTAGAAAAGTTATTTCATGCGTTGCTCTACGGTGAATAATTGAACATCTGGGTGTTTTGAACCAAGTCTGTTAGATTAGTTTAGTGAATCATAACATCTTTGTTGAACTCGTATGTTTTCGTAGGGAAAATCTATATATTTAGAATCTCTAGTCTTCCATACATATATCTATCCATTCTTCATTCTAATCCTCCCAACTAAAGTCCAAAAATATTTTATTTTCTTTATTTCATTTTTCTTGTTGATCTTTAGAGCTAGTCCTTCCCTGTGAGATCGATATCTTTTAAAACTACATCGTAACTGTATACCTGTTTTTATTTTGAACTTATATCTTATCAGTAGGAAAGTGGGAGACAAGGTTTTTGGCTTCATTATTAAATAACAAATCCTAGGAGTTATTAGAGTCGAAACCTTACGAACACTCACCTAGGAAAAAGCCTATTCACCAAAAGGCTTGGAAAATGCCTACTCACCGCTTGGTCTATAATTCTCCGATCGTGGCTAGTTTGAAGGGGTTTCACTTATGCTGACTCAAGTGAATGCTCAGGTTCAGATTCAGTTCAGCGTAGCATTGTTAAACCATAAGACGAAGTTGCGGGGGAGGATCACCCCTTTGTTACAGGATAAAATTCTCAATAGACACATCAATCGTAGATAAGCACCGAGATCGCAGCTTCCCTAAATGCCTTTGCAAATAGTGACTAATTGGAATTGATTATTCATAGCACATCAGGATAGGTTAGCCCGAAGAGAGGGTTCATGATGTGGTATCCTACTCGAACATCATCCTTAATATCTATAGTCTGACTAGTTAACCTAGAGCAAGTGGAATTCCTACTTCTCATATAATGCATCCAGCTCATAACACTGCTCCTACTACCTTTTACCAGTTCGGGGCAGGACAAAGTCAGTTGAATTAGAACTAGGGTCAAATTGGTCAACAATGATATAATTCTGCCAATCCTTTCCAACATCAACCCGAGAATCAGTTCTTCCAGGGATAAAATGGTCAATCAATGTTTGTATTAGGGTCTTCTTATCAAGGAGTGACCCAACAATCTATTCCAAATTGGAGTGCCCCATTTTCCTCGCAATTCTAGGCTACCCCTCAACTGCCCAATTTTGTAGTAACTACTAGGGGAACTACATTTCATTAAGGGTAGTATAGCTTCAATCTGGGCATTGGGAATGCTATTCTCTAGCAACTACGCATGGCAAAATTATGGTAATAGTTCTTAGCTACTCACAACGGCCATCTCATGAATACATACCCTACATAGTCGATAGTTAGGGATGAAGACAGGTTACCAAAAAACTTCATGATACCACAGTTTGAGAAGTATGTGGGTTCTAGAGACCCACATTCTCACCTAATACATTACCAAATAGTGATGAGGGCATTAAGGGTAAGCGAACGGATGATGGCTAAGCTCTTCATTGTCAACTATGGCCACCCAGTTAACGAATGGTACAGTCACCTTCCGCTAAAAGTAGCTTAAGGAATTATGGTTTTAACACTTAGATGGTAACCATAATGCAAAATTTAGAGGTTGTAAGGCAGAAGCAGGGCGAAAGCTTCAAATCATACTATGAGCACTGGATGGCAACACAGGTCAGGCTTCAGGCTCATTTAACCCTACCAGAGATGATAAGCAAACTTTTGGATGGTGCACTGCCATCTTACAAAAGCAAGTTCATATCTAATATCTTTTCTAGCTATAAAGAAGTGTTTGACAAGGTGGAGAGGATGGACCATTTCGAATCTATGGATAAACCTATGTGGAAACCTGCCAAAGGGCACTACAGTGGGAAGATAACCGCAGATGTTGATGTAATAAATTAGTTCTTTTTTTAGGATGGAAATCTTCGCAATCTGCCAATGAGATAGATCTTTACTTCCTCAATTAGATTCGTTACTTTCTCACAATATCATTGGAAAGGTCTTCCAGCATTTTGCCTTTAACATATGGCTATCTAAAACAAAACAACTACACAAGCTAAACAGACAAGGTAAAATGCACCAATCTACAATTGATTAATCAAACTATTAATAGTTGCTCCCTCACAACGATTGATAGGTGGAATATAATAGTGTAAAATCATACATTTATATGCCTAATTATTATATAAAATACACTTCTTATCATGTTTTGGTGCAATTTTTGGTTTCTGCCAGATTTTAGAAAACCTTCAGAACAGAAAGACCCAAATAGGAAAATTGGAGAAAAAGACAAAGAAAATAAGGGAAATAATCCTAAATGATTAGGAAGTCTTAAGAGCTTATGTGTGCATGCGAAAGAGGAGAAAAAAAAGGGATTTTTTCAAGATATGTACAAGATTGCCATTAACTTGGTGGACAAGTTTTAGTTAGATTTTTCTTTTCAATAAAATTAGTATTGATCATTAATATAATACTAAATAGGAGTTTGAATCTTTTAGGATTATTTTTATTAATCCTTTTTGGTTTCTACTTCCTTTTTCAAGTAATTGGTGGGTATTTATACCCTATTCTACCATGTAAAAAAGGAGAAGAGGGGAGTTAGTTTAGTTTTAGGCCATAGAATAATTTCATTTTCTTCTTACAAACTTCTGTAATTTCTTTCTTTTTAATGGAGTTGAATATTTTGTTCATTATGAGTGAGTAATTCTCTTACAAGCTGAGCTTACCATTATGCACGTAGTGTGAAGACCTTCTCTAGCGTAGTATTTACTCTTCAATTAATTGATTGATTGTGTGTTTGAGTATTAATTTTCTATTAATAATGATAAATACCAAGGGGAGATTTGTTATCATACAAGACTATAGCAACAAGTACCTAGGGGAGGTTTATTATAGTTCGATCACAAACACACACATGTATACCTTGAGATTGAGGGGGAGAACACCCTTCTATCGAGTGGAGATAGGTTACATGCTAAGGGTTTTAACTTGTTTAAATGCTTAACTGAACTTAATACATGATTATTGATTTAACAAGTAACTAGGCGAGACTTAAATTAGTATTCTTAGAAACCAAGTGAAGCCGAGGGGTAAGCTTAGGGAAATCTCGTTAAGAACCTTGGATCTATGTGCGTAATCAAGTATTTTTATGTTTGCATGGAGGGAGACCTTTATTCTCAAGATTTTGGCTATACTCGTTCCGAAAGGCTTATCCCCAGCAACGGTGCCAAAAACTTATTCTCCACTTCTCTACTGATAATATAAAAGTTCTTAATATGAACATGTGTTGTCAGTACTGCTTATCAAATAGAAAAATGATGATAACTGTAAGTATACAGTTGCGATGTAGTTTTAAAAGAAATTGATCCCATAGGGAAGGAATTTGGTTTCAAGGACCAACTAGAGTTACTGGATGGAAGAAAATATAATGATTTAAAGGTTAAGGGTTTTGAATGGTGAACAGGTGCATGAACAGATTAGATGTAAAGCATATAGATATTCCCTAAGAATAAGTATAGTAGAGTAAAATATGCAAAGTAATCAAAGTTGATTTAAACACTAGATAACTTCAACAAACTCAGTTCTAGAACCCCAAATATCATATAATTCACCGTAGAGCAACACATGAAATGACTTTTCTAAATCTAGGGTAAACAAATTATGACATTTATAAGAACCTGGATACAATAATACTATGCTTAGTATGGGTCGCTCTCACATAGCCATATTTAGCAAGTTACCACTCTAAAAATGTTGGCTCACTAAATAGCGTTATAATCACAGATCCAGTGATTATACACAATCTTGTTAACCCCGAAATCACTCTCAAAGTCAACTAGAAAGAATATAACATGATTAATATAAATGACACAAGATAAAATACTCGTTATGACACATAGACATATCATAAACTTTGAAAGAGAAAGTATAAGTAGAAAACAAAGTAAACTTGTAAGGTATGCAAGTGAAAGCTAAAGTTGATCAAACTGTATCCACTCTTTAATGGGAGCTGTCAATTCCCACAATTCCTACCTCTACTTTGAATTTGGTCTCGACTCGTACAATTACACTCATACAACAATAGCTAGAATATGTGGAGAAATCTAGTGATCGAAATAAGAATTGAATC
>CATIWQ010282604.1:0-16508 GCA_949673415.1 Euphorbia schlechtendalii | reverse complement strand
CCATAATACTTTGAAATTGATCAATAAAGGATGAGGGTATTAATGAAAAATCAAAAGAAAGAGAGGATAACCAATGAGTTATGCAAAAGGTGAGGAATGGTACAGAGCAGAAACTGCAACCATTCATTGAGTGAAAAAAGAAAAGAAAGTATAGCATGAAAAATGGGTGCAAAGTACTAAGTACTTCAAAAACATATGCTTAAAAGAAAAAAAATGAGAGAGTGGCATAGAGCATAAAATACAACCACTGAAAAAAGGGGAGAGTGGTATGGAGCATAAAATGCAACCACTGTGAGTGTTTTTAGCATCCTACGTTACCTAAAAATGCCTTGAGAAAAATTAATCAAAGTGTGCTTTTTATGTTCTTTATACTTTATACTATGCTTAAGAGAAGGTAATATTCGATTATGTATATAACGCTTATATGAAGATGCGATTCAGTTGACTCTCCATAATGAACAAAGGTACACAACTGAGCTATATAAATTGCACATTACTAATTTGTGGGCAATTACGAACTTCTTCTTGAAATCTTTTGCAATGTGGAATGTGATACTCACTACAATAGTCTTTCGCCAAAATAAGGTATGAACTTGTTTACCAAATTTATACACTTCTGTTGAATTTACCTTGAGGACAAGGCAAAAGTTAAGTGTGGGGGTATGATAAGTGTATAATTACACTTATTATCATAATAATTTTATAATATAAAAACTATAGTTTTAGTCATTTTCATACTTCATTTAAACGATTTTACGTGGTATGTAGTTGTTTTTTATGTAAATGCAGATACTAGGTAAATCTTGGGAGTAAAATGAACTACAGTGGAATTCTATGGTAAAAAAGTAAAAAAGGTGCAAAATGATGCGTAGAACTTGAAGATTTGGCTTAGAATCGAAGCTGTCGAAGATCGGTGAAGTTACAAGGAGATTTCTGAAGAAAACTCAATTCACGGTCGCGACAATGCCTCACGGTCACGACCTGTTCACTTCAGAAATAGAAATCTACCAATCAAAGGTTCACGGTCATGAATCACATATCATGGTCGTGACATGGACGGTTTTCTGGTATTATCTTCTTAACTACCAACCGCCAGATAAGCATGATCAACTGCCATCAACCTCCATCAACTACCAACGAAAAGACACTTATCAGGAGTCAACCAATCATGAAAAGGTGCCTATCCATTGTGGATTGAATCAAAGCCTCTCAACCAATCACATTGAAGAGATGCAATCTTTCACAAATGGATGTGACTCTTCGTTTGGATAGATGTAACCCTTCAAACTCTATAAATAGGGCTCTAATTCTTCATAAATTTCATGCATCAGTGTGTGTGTGGTATGCCTTAAGTGCAATAAAGGAAGTGCAGAAATAAGAATGCAAATATAGTGTGTGTATAGTTAGATTCGCTACGTTCTTAAGTGTTAGCGAGAAAATGTTTAAGTGATTCGAATCTTTGTTTCGATCACTAGATTTCTCTATATTCTTGAGCGATTGTTGTATAAGTGTACTTCCAAATCACTTTTCAATAAAAGTTTTCATTCTTCAATATTCATTTGTTCGATATTTGCAAGGAATAGCATCCTAGCGGAGGTTCTGTACTGGCCGAGACCGAATTCAAAGCAGACGCAGGAATTGCGGGAATTGACGACTCCCATTAAAGAGTGTATACGGTTTGATCAACTTTAGCTTTCACTTGCATACCTTACAACCTTGCTTTGCTTTCTACTTATACTTTCTATTTCGAAGTTTATGATATGTCTATGTGTCATAATGCGTAATTTGTGCTAAGTCATTTATGTTAATCAAGTTATATGCGTTGGAGTTAATTTTAAGAGTAGTTTTGGGGTTAACAATATCGTGTATAATCACTGGATCTGTGATATAACCTGTTTAGTAAGCCAAAATTTTTAGAATGGTAACTTTCTAAATGTGGCTATGTGAGAGCGACCCGTACTAAGCATAGTATTGATGTTGTCCAGGTTTATATAATTGTTTTATTTCGTTTGCACTAGATTAGAAAAGTTATTTTATGTGTTGCTCTACGGCAAATCATTGAACATCTGAGTGTTTTGAATCGAGTTTATTAGAGTAGTTTAGTGAATTGTAACATCTTTGTTGAACTTGCATGTTTTCTTTGCTATATTTGTTCGTAGTGAAAATCTTTATATTTATATTCTCTAATCTTCCACATTTATATTTACGTAACTTTTCATTGTAATCTTCCTTTCCAAAAATCTCAAATCTATTTTTATTTTCTTTACTTGTTTTTCCCTTTTTGATATTTAGACTTGGTTCCTTCCCTGTGGGTTCGATATCTTTTAAAACTACATCGCAACTATATACTTGTAGTTATCATCATTTTTCTATTTGAAAAGAGGTATTAAAAACACCTGCATTATACGTGAACAAGTTTTTGGCATTATTATTAATGATAAGCCTTAGGGAACGAGTGTAGCCAAGTCTTGTGAATAAGTTATTAAACTTATCAGTAGATTAGTGGTGAACATTGCCCCTAGGGGACTGTGGTGCCCTTAGGAGTGACCATGAAGTTGGGAGAGGACGGTGCTTGGGCCATGTTTGGATATTGAGGTTGTTGGGCTAAAATGTATAAACTTGTGTTGAAGGAGAATGGAGCACCCGGTATCTGAGGGACCGCTGGTTACGAGGAAAAGCTCTTACTTGGTGGAACGAAACTAGATGAAAGTTTAGCTTTTCGTGCAAATGAAGTTGACTGATGCCTACCTGGATGGAATGGACCTAAATCGACCATCAATTGACCAACTTGTCCTTGATTAAATTGATTCTGGGATTGAGCAACCCGAAAGGTATTGGCTTGCCTCAACCTTGAATGATTATTGCCCCTAGAAATCCAACCTGTCTAGAGTTAACCGAATAGTCCTAGACCTTGACTAAATTGATTCAGAGCTTGGGATAGCACATTAACCCCATTTGGTCATGGTAGTATTGGGGTTGCGAGGTTTTTGTGCCAAATTGGGAAGTAGTGGCATGATTCGTAACTAGGTAACCTGATGATAGGTGAGTATCTGAAGTATGGTTCTTTGGCTAATGTGAATGAAGGTGGAACTGTAGCGCTTGAGCAAATTGATCACTATAGAGAATGGCGCTTACAACATTGGCTATTTCGGAGCCGATGTTTAATGGGATTTGTTAGACAATTGGCACCTTGTGCGGAATTTACTCGTCTGTTCCATGACCACCTTGAGGATCCGTCATCCTGAAACTCTGACCCGAACAAAAAATCAATCTCCGATTCGAACAAAAATCTGAACTTAAACCCGAACCCAAATTTGAACTTGAATCTTTATTGGAATCAGTGTGTGCAATACCCTTTGATGGAAAGTTCTCTGTGCAAGCCTCGATGGGGGAAATCCGGACGAGGTGGGGAGTCGGCCTATTCCAAGCCTTAACTGAAGCACAAACATTCAAATAGTTTCATCAGATATGAAATGCATGTTTAACATATTTGATGTTGATGTATGAGATGCATATGACATGGCTACATTACAAAGGGTTAACATGCCGTGATGCGATAAAATTCACATTTGTCAATCCATTTGAAACAAACAAGGTTAGTCACTAGTAATAAAGACGTAACTCAAACGATAATAAGACCTGACCTGTGTGGTGAGGGCTTGAGGTTAAGGTGACACCTATGTGATGTCGAGAGTTGTGTTTGTCAATCCACTTGGAACAAACATGTCGATTGCCGAAATACCTATGTGGTAGTAGACTTGGGGTTGAGGTGCGACTCGTGCTTTGCCAATCCATTTGAAACAGTATAGGTTGAAGTCTATAATACCTGTGTGGTAATGGAATTGATTACAAAGTATGACTTATGTTTGCAATCCATTTGGAGCAAACAAGCTGATTACCATAATACCCATGTGGTAGTGGGCTGGTGGTTGAGGTGTAACTCATGTTCTGCCTATCCATTTGGAATAAAATAAGTTGACTTCCATATTACCCATGTGGTAATAGGCTAGATTTTAAAATGTGACTTATGTTTGCCAATCCATTTGGAACAAATAGGTTGATTGTCGTAATACCCGTGTGGTAAAAGGTTGAAGTTATAATTTGTGTTTGCCAATCTGATTGGAACAAACAAGTTGATTGCCATAATACCCATGTGGTAATAGGCTTGGTTTAAAGTGCGACTTATGTTTGCCAATCCATTTGGAACAAATAGGTTGATTACTGTAATACCCGTGTTGTAAAAGGCTGAGGTTATGATTTGAGTTTACCAATCTACTTGGAACAAACAATTTGATTGCAATGATACCCGTGAGGTAAATGGTTGAGGTTGTGACTCGTGTTTTCCAATCCGCTTGGAACAAACAGACCGAAAATGACAAGGGATCGCGTATTATCCAAGTTATAACCCGCTTTTGATTTTGAGAACTAGTCACTGTAGTTTGCTCTCAACATATTTGATTACAGGTAAAATAATGTGTTATACCCTATGGTTTATGAATTCAAAAGGGTGGAAGTTTGAGCGCCGAGTAGGCACTGCTATAACCAAGGATGATCCTATCCTAAGTGATGCTGTCTTGTCACGTCTTCTAATTCTAGGTTCAAGTTCGGGTAAAACAATGTGTTATACCCTATGGTTATGACTCCAAACGGGCAGAGGTTCGACCGCCAAGTAGGCATTTCTGTAACCAGGGATGATCCCACCCTAGGTAACGCTATCTTGTCACGTTTTCTAGTAGACGGTGTCGAGATAATGACATGTGTGTGTGTAATTCGTGTATGCATAACAAATCATGGGTTAGCATGATGCTTTACATAGAATAAATGTGGTGATGTGATGAACACATAACACATAATGCATCACTTCCAACCTTATGTTTCCCGCGTATAAGGGTCAAGCTTCTAAATCTAGGCTTGGGTTATCTTAATACTGTGAAGTATTAAGGAGAGAACCTGCACAAAAGATGCATTTATTTTGGTAAACCTAGGGGAAGTATCTACAATTTCCTCATATGAGTTTAGTCATAGTTGTTGATGTAGAAGGTTCTTATTGCACTACGATACACTTTGCCCCTTTTTCCCAAATAGGTTCAAGAGGGTCCATGTGATATGGCAACAAGTGAGCCACCCACTAGGCATCTTTGGTCACCATGGGATCGCAAGCTTCATGGTAATAAGGGCACCCTAACCTTAAAGGCTAAGCCATCTAATGCATATGCTTTTGTTCGATATTTTAAATGTGGGTTAACTCATTTGACAACTTTTCAATATTCATCCAAAATCTTTTAAACTCGTAAGTTTATAAAAAAGAATCCCCAGCGGAGTCGCCATTGTGAGTGGACGACGTTTCTTTGACCCGTACGGTCGCCATGAGACGCCGGCACCATGAGATGGGGTGTGTGGTTTTCGAAAACAAGATATTTTTGAGTGTGAAGTGTTGTGAAAAACGTAGGTTTTGAAAATGAAAATGGGTTCCAAATTCAAAAGACTCAAGATCGGGATCTCTAGTCTATGTTACAGATTCGCCGCCCAGATTAGCTCTTCTGGGAAAATTTGGTACAACTTAGATCCATTTGCCTAATCCATACCATAAAATAGAGATTTGGGTTAGGGATGAGTTATCTATTTCATCGTTATTTGAGTTAAATTACACTATGAGAGAAACCATGCTTATAATATTTGAACTAAACTAGATGTTTTCAGTTTTAGTTTATAGCACATGCATAAAACGGTAAGAAAGTTGCGGAAAGTAAACACGTAGGAAATTAAATGCGCCTATTCTACGGGAGATTAATTACGTCATTGGTTTTGGTGGTTTACAAATTACCTAAATACATCGAAATTGAAAGGATACAATAGTCTAGAATACATTGATATCTAACAAATATTGCATTAAAATTTGAAATGAAAAGCGATAACCGGAGGAAATTAAATCCTAACATTCATCTATCCTAGACTACCTGCATCCACAAAGGTTAGCACAAATACGGAACATCACACATAATTACAAGTATGTTCATTTTGATTTTGTCAAGACCCATGTGGTCAAGGTAAAAACAATGAGGATTTTGAAGTTCTCATTCCATGAAAATTGTTCGTTTTTATTTTCAACTATGTTGGTCATGTTTATTAGCGAAAATGCCGCATGTTTTGTTGTTGGGTCGGTTATTCGAGAACTTGCATTCCCTTCGTGTGGGTGACCTAAAACAACATTTAGAAACATAAATCTAGGCTGAACATGCATAACATAGACATCGTTTGGGTTAACAACGGTAACAATGTCATCCATATCGTTACCGACTTCCCTGTGAAGGGCGATATCGATATGAATGGCCCAAAGCGCTTCCGTTGCTACTCCAAACCTTAATCAACATATTAATAAATTTATAATCATGTATAATCCTAAATAATTACAATTTAGAGGTTTGTTACCCCCAATGATGCATTTCCAAACTTAGAAGGGTCTCAGCGGGTTGTTCCGGGCTCAAACGATTTGAAACGGAGCAAAACAAAGAGAAATTGCATTCTACCAAGGGTAATGTCATTAAAGACATTAGGTAATGTCATTAACGACATTATGATGTCATTAAAGACATTAGGTGATGTTGTTAACAACATCAAGTTTCCAGACCTGCATGAAACACACAGAAACAATAGAAAATAGCAAAATGAAAATCCAAAACTTCAAACGATCATCACTTTTACTATACTTAACTGATTTTGATGATCTTTATCATTCCACAAATTTCAAGATGTGTAGAATATGTTGATGTAAATAAAATACTCAAAAAGATTTGAAATCATACTGTAAATTCTGGAAAACGTATTGGTGTGTGAAAAAGGAAATAACCGAAAACAAAATGAAAGTTTAAAGAGAAAAGCATATAAATGTAAGCACAAACTCTAAGAACTTAGAGGCTCACCACATAGTCATGAATCCACTTTCTTCAAGGTCTAAGAAGTCCTCTGGGAAGCTCTTCTTGTTTCTTTGATCCGGTTTTACGGTTTTTGACAAAAATGAAGAGTAGAAGTCTACTCTTTAAGGGAAGGTAGAACTTCCAGGATATGATTTGTAAAAAGAGGAAGAGAGGAGGTAGAAGTCCTTCTTCCTCTGAGTTTTCAAACTTAAATATACTCTAAAACACTAATCTTTTGAAAGTTTTATAAAAAAAATCTTTTTTTTTTGTTTTCTTTTCTTTATTCTAAAGAAAATGATGAGTTCCTCCTATTGGAACTCCCCCACTTCCTGCAAATTTAGTCCTCCTTTTTGTAGAACTATCTTCAATCCAAAAGTCTAACTTACTTTCACTCACTTGTTTTTGTCTTTTTTCTCATTTTCTTCCCACCATTCATGACTAAGTGGGATGGCATTATGTTGACAGGTTGTAAAGTGAGGATAACCAAAAATTCTTAGGTAAAGATGGGTCTTTTTGACTAAATAATGTAGAAATTTCTTTTTTTGGTCTACCTGGAAAGCTGATGTCATTAACGACATTAGTGATGTCGTTAACGACATCATAAATGTCCTTAATGATATGGCATATATAGGCGGGCTTTTTTTTTCTTTATTTTGGCTTTTTAAGAGAAAAGGGGCCCAAAGAAATAAGGCAGATGATTTTCGGATGATTTCAGGACCCTCCAAAATGTGAAAAGTTAACAAGGGAAAAATTATTGTTTCATCATCGAACTCGCGAGTCAAGAGTAAAAATCCCGTGCTCATAGGATTCCCCTCGTGGGATCACTGCTGATATGAGATCAGTATGGTCCCACGATTGATAGAGCAGCAGGGTTTAGAGATAATACCTATCCGGTTGTGGTTGGTACTCTTTGGGGATGATGGTTGGAAGCTTTCATCTCAGTACGTCAACTTTCAGTGATTAGTCTCTTGATGCCCCTTTTGAATTGCCTGCTTGGTAATGGTTTCCCCATGAAGGTTGACCTCCGATATGTTGATACCGCTGGAACCGTTGGGGAGAGAACATTGACCACATTCCTCCGTCTTCTTGGTTGAGAATCTCGTATGCAGGCTGTGACAAGCCTATTGACAACATGGATTGTAGAAAATTCGCTGACCGAAAAATGGCTGAGACAAGATGTGAACTATAGAAAGTTCATTGACTGTAAAAAGTCTAAAAAGAAGTGAACTATAGAAAGTTCATTTAACTGTAAAAAGTTAGAAGATTACGAACAATAGAAAGTTCTTTGACTGTAAGAAGTTAGAGAGTTGCTAACTGTAGAAAGTTCATTGATAATAAAAATTTAGAAATTTACGAACTGTAGAAAGTTCGTTCGACTATAAAAAGTCAGAGAATTGCGAACTGTAGAAAGTTCACCGACTATAGAGAGTCAGAAGATGTGAACTGTAGAAAGTTTGTTGACTGTAAAAAGTCTAAAAAAGAATGCGAACTGTAGAAAGTCTATTTGACTGTAAAAGTTGGAGAGTTATGAACTGTAGAAAGTTCACAGATTGTAAAAAGTTAAAAATTTTTGAACCGTAGAAAGTTTGTTTGATTGTAAAAAGTCAAAAAGATGTGAATTGTAGAAAGTTCGTTGACTGTAAAAAGTTAAAAAAAGAATGCGAACTGTAGAAAGTCCATTGATTGTAAGTCTGAAGAAGATTTGGACTGTAGAAAGTTCGTTGACTGTAAAAAAGTCTAAAAAGGAATGCGGACTATAGAAAATCCATTGATTAAAAAAGTTCTGAAAAAATATATGGACTGTAGAAAGTCCCGGAGGGTATGAGGACTGTAGAAAATCTAAGATGGATGCCCCTTGTGAGTTGACCGTGGGTTGATTGTGACCCTTGGAACTGCTGGGGAAGGATGAAAGACGTGTGCTCCATGCCTTTGATGATATGTTGACCATGGTAAGTCTTCTTTGAAATCCATTGTGGGATGGTTGACCGTTGCAGTCTAAATTGTATGATCCTTTTGAGTTGACCTCTGGGTTGACTGTGACCTTCGAAACTGCTGGGGAAAGGATGAAAGCTGTGTGCTCCATTCCTTTGATGATATGTTGACTACTGTGAGTCTTCATCGAAATCCGCTATGGGATGGTTGACCGTTGCGGTTTGAATTGTATGCCCCTTGTGAGTTGATCGTGGGTTGACTATGACCCTCAGAATAGCTGGGGAAAGGATGAAAGCCGTGTGCTCCATGCCTTTGATGATATGTTGACTGCCGTGAGTCTGACATAGATGCCTGTTGTGAGTTGAAGGGGTACCTGCAAGAATGAGGAATTTTAGTACTAGATACTTGTGATATATGTTTTAATTCGTTAATTGAGATTGCTGAAAGAAAAAATTTTAGCCCTTTTAATCAAGAATTAAAACATGAGGGTTATGAGAAATTTTTCTTCAGGCCCATGATAAACGTGGAAGTTTGAGTTTGAGATTTTCGAGGATGTCCCGATGACTACTCCGTTGTTTTGGGAGGCTTTTGTGATGTTTTAACGCTTCTTAAAAGAGGCCTATGTAGGCTTGAATTTGATGAAAGTTGAATTGGATTGAGTTTGGCCATTGTCTTTCTCAATTTTGATGATGTGCTACTCAGACGTCTTCTTGATACTTGTATTTTCCTCATGTAGAGGTGGAGTTTTTTTTTCTCGTCGGAATGGCATTGCCTCCGTTTAGCATTACCTTCACCTATAAGTGACATGATGCGTATGCATGTATGAATGACTTTATGCATGAATAATATATATCGCATGATGCATGTTTATCTGTTGCAGATATCATTTGGCTTTGGAGTATTTTGCATGGTCGATAGTAGAAGCTTCATTGCACGAGGGGTCTTTCTAAATTAATTCCCTCTTATGTTGGTGTATGATTGCTCCTAGGATTCATCTCATTGGGCATTCTATGGTTGCCTTTTTGTCAATGGTGGAGTTTTGTAGACATGACTCCTCCAGAGTGATGATGGATATGGGTCCAAGTTGAAATCTGATTTTATGGATGAATCAGAGTCAAGTTCAAAGCTTGAATTTGGTTTGAAGAGGATTTGGATGAGTCATTGACTTTTTGATGCTCGTTCCCTACTTTGTTATGGTGCCAATGATGTTAATGTTGATCTTGAACCGTGTTGGTAACGCTCACTTTGAAGTTGATAAGGAGAGCTTGGGAGCTTTTATTGTGGCAATCCTCTTTGTGAGGGAAGTCTGAAGATATTCATCCTAATATTTGGAGGAGACAGACGATTCCTTGCCCCATTCCGAGGAGAGGATGACGAATTTAATATATATTTGGTTCTAATTTCTAGATAGACCACCCTTATGGGTTTTCAGTCTATCGAACCTTGTCTTAATTTTTGCCCGGACCACCCTTTCAGGTTTTCAATCCAGCAGACTTATCTTTTCTTTTTTCTTTTATTATTATTTTATGTTGTTTTTATTGAACCATGATGTGACAGGATGCTCACTTGCGATATTCTACCGTTGGCATGCAAACAATCAAGATAAACATATGCATAAAGATTCAGCAAAAATGACAATTCATTGATGAACTTAACAGGGGTATAAATGTTTCAAATGATTTGACTCTTGCTATTGACTAGCCTTTTCAGGTTTTTTTATCAATGCGTAAGCTTTTCTCTAGATGTCCTAAGTTTAGCCTGAGCCGTCCTTTTTAGGTTTTCAACTCAGCAGACAATTCTTTTTCTATTTTGAAAAGATGCCCTAATTTTTGCTCAACTAACAGAGTGCTAATTGATAGGCTAATTACTTTTGTACTACTTTTTACATGATTTATTTCTTTCACCTAGAAGTGATAGCGTTTGAGCCTATCTTGGTGGACTCATGACTTTAGTAGCTTATTCGTTCAGCATTTTATGATTAATTTGTTGGCCGCTCTTGCCGTTATGTTGGCTTGAGATATACACGGTGATAAGTGATGATGCTTGATATTCGCCTTTTCAATTATTTTCCCTGATTTCTTAACAGCTAAATAAGGAATGAGTGATTTGTCGGGAATGGAAGGCTTCAAAACCTATAGCAAACATAGCTTGATTCCATCGAACGCAAACAAGCATTGTCTATTGTACTCCTTCAATAGTGTGATGATTGGCCCATAAATTATGATGACCCATGTGATGAATTCGATGACACATTGAAATGCTTGACTCCTTCTTTGTGTCTATGGCACTAGCGTCATGTTGGCCAACCTATTGGGTGTTTAGCCATTTTGGGGAACTTAGCTTCGACTTGCTTTGTTGCCTCTATATTGACTCTTCTGGCCCACTTTTATCTCTATCGTGTCATCTTCTATTTGACTAACTTAATGGTCAGTGGAGATTTTGTGTTTGACAATCTTTCTGTCAACCTCTGGCATGTCTTTATAGGACCAGGCAAATGCTATCACATGTTGTCTAAGTACCTATGTTATCTCTCATTTTTCATCAAGAGTCAATCATTTGAAATTATTATAGGGGATTCATTTATACCCAAATTAATTTCATGCGATGATGCATCATGTATACTAAAAATATTAAGCTCATGTTCACAAGAATGTGTGATGTCATCTAGAAGAATATCAAGCAAGCAAGCAAAGTTTGAAGCATTTGAAGATTCAAAAGCTCTGTTGATAGAGTTTGTTAACATAAAAGAGTTTAAAAATACTAATTATTACATCATTAGCATCCTCATCCTCCACATGCAAAGGGTCTTCTTTCCCAATTATCACCTTTTCGCATCAATACTCATTGGTTGGTTTCCCCATGAGTGTGTCCAGAGATTCAATCCACTCAAGCATCTCAGCTTTCTCGAAAACCTCATTGTAAAAAGTGAAAGTGTTGGTCCTGAGCCTCTGTCAGTAGACTAGCAGTGCCCGGCCAATAGCTTTACAATCATCTCAGACAGGTTAAGCTTATCCTTGAGTAGCACTTGGGTCACCATCCACCTATTGTAGTAGGGTTTGAACAATTCATTGGGTCTTTGCTTGATGGCCTCGAGGTGTTGTATGATGGTTTTTATTTTAGAATTGAAGCTATACTACTCTATTAGGACCTTTGAGCGGTGCTTCCAGCCATGAGCTATTTCCAAAGGCAGGTTGTTATAACAATTACTGGTTGGCCCTCCTAGTGTAACAATAAAGAGCTTAGCCATCATCTTATCACCGATCCTCATAGCTCTCATCATAGTTTGATAGTTGACCAAATGTGATCGGGGATCTCCTTCTCCATCATACTTCTCTAATCTCATCATTACAAAGTTTTCAGGAAGCCACTCCTCATCATGTACTACCGGAGGAACATGGTAGTAGTAGTTTGGCTGGAAATTCTAGAGTTGGCTAGCGTGTGTAGCCAAAAATTATTGCATAATTCTGCTATGTTGGGAGGTAGATATTGGGGGACTATCCCATCAGTCCCTTGCTGAAAACTAAGATGAGGAGGAGTGAACATTGTGGTCCTTTGGCTAAACTGCCCTTAGGGGATCGTGGTTGGGCTAAAATGTTTAAGCCCGTGTCGAAGGAAGATGGGTCACCTGGATTCTGAGGGATCGCTGGTTGCGAGGTAAAGCTCTGACGTGGTGGAGCGAAACTAGATGAAAGTCTAGCTTTTCTTGCAAATGAAGTTGAGTAATGCCAACCAGGATGGAACGGACCTGAATCGACCAACAGTTGACTAAGTTGCCCCTGATTAAATTGATTTTGGGATTGAGCAACCTAGAAGGCATTAGCTTACCTCAACCCTGAACTATCATTGCCCCTAGAAGTCTGACCTGTCTGAAATTGACCGAACAGTCCTGGACCTTGGCTAAATTGATTCGGTGCTTGGTATAGCGTTAACCTTGTTTGGTCATGGTGGTATTGGGGTTGCGAGGTTTTTGCACCAAATTGGGAAGTACTGGCATGATTCCAAATTGGGTAACCTGATGACAAGTGAGTATCTAAAGTACGGTTCTTTGGCTGAAGGTGGAACTGTAGCACTTGAGCAAATTCATCACTGTAGGGAATGGCACTTAGAGTGTTGGCCATTTCTGAGCCAGTGTTTAATGGGATTTGTTGGACAATTGGCACCTAGTGTGAAATTTGTTCGTCCATCTCATGACCACCTCGAGGATCTGTCATCCCCAAACTTTGACCTGAACCAAAGACCGATCTTTGATTCGAACCAAAATCTAAACTTAAACCCAAACCCAAATCTGAACTCGAGTCTTTACTAGAGTTAGTGTGTGGAATACCCTTTGATGGAAATTTCTCTAGGCAATCCACAATGGGGGGAAATCTAGACGAGGCAGGGAGTCGGCCTCTTCCAAGCCTTAACTGAAGCAAACGTAATCGAATAGCGTCATCAGTTATGAAATGCATGTTTAACATATTTGATGTTGATGTATGAAATGCATATAATGTGGCTACATTACAAAGGGTTAGAGTGCCGTGATGCGATAAAATTCATGTTTTGTCAATCCATTTGAAACAAATACGGTTACTCATTAGTAATAAAGACATAACTCAAATGATAATAAGACCTGACCCTTGTGGTGAGGGCTTGAGGTTAAGGTGACATCTATGTGATGTCAAGGGTTGTGTTTGTCAATCCACTTGGAACAAATAGGTTGATTGCTGTAATACCCATGTGGTAGTAGGCTTGTGGTTGAGGTGTGACTCATGTTTTGCCAATCCATTTGGAACAAAACAGGTTAACATCTGTAATACCTGTGTGGTAAAAGGTTGAGGTTATTATTTGTGTTTGCCAATCCGCTTGGAACAAATAAGTTAATTACCATAATACCCATGTGCTAATAGGCTTGGTTTAAAGTGTGACTCATGTTTTCCAATCCATTTGGAACAAACAGGTTGATTACCCTAATACCCGTATGGTAAAAGGCTGGGGATTTTGAGAATTCGCAACTGTAGCTCTTTCTCATGTCGTGAGGTGGCTTTATTCAGCTTTTACACAATTGTGCGAGTATGGGTAAATAGTGCATTGTACTGTGTGACTCTTAGTATAGTGGGTTTGTTTCCCCGAATGGGAAGAGGTTCGGGTGCCAAGCGGGCACCACTATAACCAAGGATGATCCTATCCTAGGTGACGCTGTCTTGTCACATAATCTAATTCTAGGTTCAAATTCAGGTAGAACGGTGGGTTATACCCTATGTTTAGAAGTCCATGATTCTAAGCGGACAGAGGTTTGAGTGCTTAGCAAGTACTATCTTGACCATGGGTGATCCTAACCGTAGGTGACACTACCTCATCGCGTCTATCTATGACATGTGCATGTATAATTTGTGTCTGCACAACAAATCATGGGTCAGCATGATGCTTTAGATGAAATAAACATGGTGATGAACATGTTATATTCAACATATCACCTCCAATCTTATGCCTCCTGCGCGTAAGGGTTAGGTTTCTAAATCTAGGCTTGGGTCATCTTAACACCGTAAGGTATTAAGGAGCAAACCTGCATAAGAGATGCATTTGTTTTTGTAAACCTAAGGGAAGTGTCTATGGTTTCCTTATATGAGTTCGGTCATGGGCTGTTGATGTAGAAGGTTCCTGTTACACTAAGATACACTCCAAGCCTCTCCCCAAATAGGTGCGAATGAGGGAGGTACATGCGATATGGCAACAAGTGATTCACCCGCTAAATATCTTTGGTCACCACGGGGTCGCAAATTATACTTTCGCAAACTTCACGGTAAATAGGGCACCCTAATCTTAAAAGCTAAGCCATCTAATGCATATGCTTTCATTCAATATTTTAAATGTCGGTTAACTCATTTGATGACTTTTCAATACTCATCCAAAATCTTTTAAACTTGTAAGTTTATAAAAAAAGATATCCCCAGCGGAGTCGCCATTGTGAGCGGATGACATTTTACCCACGCGGTAGCCACGAGGCACCGGCCATGTGAGATGGGGCGTGGGGTTTTTGAAAACCTAGCTTTGAAAAGCATGTTGAAAAAGTATTTCGCTTTGAAAAAAAGTGTTTTCTAAGCAAAAAGACTAGAGTCAGGATCTCTAGCCTATGTTATAGAGTCGCCACCTAGATCAGCGCTTTCAGGAAATTTTGGTACAGCTTAGATCCGTTTGCCTAATCCGTACCACAAAATAGAGATTCGGGCCCGGGATGAGTTATCTATTTCATTGTCATTTGAGTTAAATTACACTATGAGAGAAACCAAGTTTATAATATTCGAACTAAACTAGATATTTTCAGTTTATTTTTATCACACATGCGTAAAACGGTAAGTAAGTTGCGGAAAGTGAACACATAGGAAATTAAAAGCACCTATTCTACGGGGAGACTAATTACATCATTGGGTTTGGGGGCTTACAAATCGCCTAAATACATAGAAATCTAAGGAATACAATCACCTAAAATAAAATATTACATTTGATTTCGAAATTGAAAGCGGTACCCGAAGGAAATTAAACCCTAACATACATCTATCCTAAACTACCTGCATCCACAAAGATTATCATAGGAGATATTTCACAACACAAATATGTACCAAGTGTACCATGTATGCTCAGTTTAGTTTTTGACAAGACCAGTGTGGTCAAGGTAAAAATAATGGAGATTTTGAAGTTCGTTTTTCATGAAAATTGTTCATTTTTATTTTCAACTATGATAGTCATTTTTATTAGTGAAAATGCCACATGTTATATTGTTAGGTCGATTATCTAGGAACTTGAGTTCCCTTTGTGTGGGTGACCTAAAATGACATTTAGAAACATAAATCTCGGTTGGACGTGCATAACATATCCATCGTTTGGGTTAACAACGGTACCGATGTCATCCATATCGTTACCGACTTCCTTGTGAAGGGCGATATCGATATGAATGGCTTGAAGCGCTTCTGTTACTACTCCAAACATTAATCAACAGATTAATACATTAATAAAGCATATATAAATCCCAAATAATTACAATATAGAGGTTTGTTACCCCCAAGGATGCATTTCCGAAGTCAGAAGGGTCTCAGCGTGTCGTTCCGGGCTCAAACGATTCGAAACGGAGCAAAACAAAGCAAAATTGCATTCTGCCAAGGGCAATGTCATTAACGACATTAGGTAATGTCGTTAACAAAATTGCAATGTGGTTAACGACATTAGGTAATGTCGTTAACAACATCGAGGCTCCAGACCTGTAGAAAACACACGGAAATAGTAAAATAAAACACACAGAAAACACATCGGGCTCAAACGATCATAACTTTTTGCTATACTTAACCGATTTGGATGATCTTTATCATTCTGGAAATATCAGGATGTGTAGGATATGTTAATGTAAACTAGACCTGTTCGCGGGCCGGGCTACCCGCCCAGCCCGGCCCGAGCTCGCTTCCATGGGCCGGGCTTGGACACGCATTTTTTTAAAAAGCCCGGCCCGAGCCTGAGCACGTCAAAGCCCGAAGATTTATAGGCCGGGCTTGGTTTTTATATAAATACCCGAGCCCGGCCCGAAGAATAATTTTATATATTTATTATATATTTATACATTAAATTTATTATTATTTTAAGATTTTATATTTTATCCTATTAAATTTTTATACTTGGTTACAATAAATGTTA
>CATIWQ010282582.1:0-18671 GCA_949673415.1 Euphorbia schlechtendalii | reverse complement strand
GAAAATAAAGTGTTTATTTATCCAAAAGATAATCAGACTCGGGTTCTAAATTGGTTTTAGACCCGAGAATATCTGAGGATTTAAGAAGAAAAGATGAAGAAATTTTATAAAAAGATGAAGAAATTTGAGATCCGAAAGTGTTTTTGATCCGAGAAAGAAGTTAGAAGAAAGTGAGATATTGTTATGATTTTTTTTTGTTCTGAAAGAGAGGATTTTTCTCTCTGAATTTTTGGGCCCCCTTGTACTAAAAAGGACCCGACTATTTATAGATGAAAAAGTCCTGAAAAATCGAAAACAAAGAGCCTGGCACGCGAGGGCTGCCGAGGCCGCCTCCTCGCGAGGCTGCCTCGCGCAGCCTCGCGAGGGCTGCTCACGAGGCCGCCTTGCGCAGCCTCGTGAGGGCTGCTCGCGAGGCCGCCTCCTCGCGAGGCTGCCTCACGTAGCCTCGTGAGGGCTGCTCGCAAGGCCGCCTCCTCGCGAGGCTACCTCGTGCAGCCTTACTTTGGCTGCTCGCGAGGCCGCCTCCTCACGAGGCTACCTCGGTAGCCTCGCGAGGGCTGCCTCCTCGTGAGGCTGCCTCGCGCAGCCTCGTGAGGGCTACTCGTGAGGGTGCCTCATCGCGAGGCTACATCGCGCAGCCTCGCGAGGGCTGCTCGTGAGGGTTCCTCCCACAGCCTGCGCGAGGCTCCCCCCTAGCGAGGGCTGCCTCGTGTGGCCTCACGATCGGGATTATGTCTCTTACATTTTTTTTTAATTTTTAATTTATTATTTTATTATTATTATTTTATTTATTTTTGGTATTTTTTTAGTTAATTAATTTATTAAGGACGAGGAGGATTCCAATTCGGATACGTCAGGATACTCGAAAATGTGTGATTCAAGGATAAAATCCCGTAAAAGCCGTCATCATCGAACGTGCGAGATGGTACAAAATCCCGTGCTCACACTCGGAAAAGATGTTGGGGACTATTTAATTAATCTACTATTTACCGTAATAGTTGTTACTCATACATCATCTCTCTGTTTTTGTTATATCTTATTGAAAAACCAATCCAATCTAAGTAGCTTACTCAGCATAGATTGAAGATAAACTAAGTCAGTAAAGCTGAGTAGTTTATGATTTTTAGACCAAAGCAAACTAACCATTCTTAACTCAACATGCATCTAAAAACCAACTTGGAATCAATTTTTTAAATCTCCAAAGTTACCAAGAACATCGCATTCACCCCCCCCCCCTCTGCTTGATTATTTAAGCTAAAGCAGACCATTGGGGCCCGACTTGACCTACCCAATGTTGGTGTTATAATAGGTTATTCCATGCTTACACTTTCTTGTGTCATAGGTGTAGGAACAATCAGTTGATTGTCTAGTTGAGCACCTAGCTCAAGATTGCTTCTACTAGCTTGTGCAAGTATGAGTTCCTTCTTGAGGAACTGAGCATTCCTAGAAACAAGTACATTTTGTTCCTTGGGATCGTAAAATCTATAACCCATAGTCTCCATTGGGTAACCTATAAATGAACACTTGTTAGACTTAACACCCAGCTTATCTAAACAAGTCCTCTTTACATAAGTAGGAAGTCCTCAAAGGTGAGAAAGAACTAGTTTCTTACCATAAAACATTTTATACAGTGTTTGATCAATTGATTTCAAGGGCACTCCTTTTAGAATATAAACTACGCTCTCAAGTGTATTACCCCAAAAGGATCTATTGAGTTCTTCATAGCTCCTCATGGACCGAACCATATTGAGTAGGGTTTGATTTCTCCTTTCCAAAACTACATTGTGTAAGAGTGTATAAGGAGGTGTTAATTGGCATAAAGTACCATTATCCTTTAGATAATCCTGAAAATCTTAGCTTAAGTATTCATAGCCTCGATCAAATCGAAGGGTCTTAATACTTTTCCCAAGCTATTTCTCTACTTCGGTTCAGAACTCTTTGAATTTCTAAAAATTTTCAGACTTGTGCCTCATTAGGTACAATTAACCATAACATGAGTAATCATCAATAAAGGTTATGAAGTAGAAGAAACCTTCATGTGTCTTAAAACCCATTGAACAACATACATCGGAATGTGTTATTTCCAAAGTACTCGTGGCACACCGACCCTTTCCTTCAAAAGGTTTTTTTTTTCATCTTACCCTTTAAAAAAGGTTCGCATGCCCCATGGGATTTCCATTTTATTTTGCCTAAGCTCTACATTTGTGCAACTTAGTTAAGCGAGTCTCATTTATATGGCCTAGATGGCAATGGCCTAAGTTCAAAGATTTCTCATTTCTATCTTTGTTTTCTTAGCAATGTTCATATTTAGAATTTCAATTTTAGTATCTGGAACTTAAATACCATTCACACACATTCCACAAGCATAAAGAATATTATCATGCAAAATTTGACAATTATTATTTAAAAATAAAATCTCAAATCCTTTTGTTGCTAAACATGAAATAGATATAATATTCTTAGGAATAGCAGGAATATAATAGCAATTGTTCAAAACTAAAACAAGGCTACTAAGTAAACAAATGCTAGATGTCCCTACAGCTATTTCAGCAACATGTGCTCCATTTCAACCTCTTAGGTCCATTTCCCTCTATCCAAGCCTCCTACTGTTTCTCAATCCTTCCACAGAAGTACAAATATGAGTATTACAACCAGTATCCAATACTCATGTAGACTCATAAGGAACTATAGAGAAACACTCTAGTATGAACATACCTTCAAAAGTTCAAGCCAGAACTCATAACATTATCCGATGAGCTTGTTCCAAGAGAAACATTTTCCCTTTTCAGCTCCAGCCGCTTCATGAGCTTTCTCTTGACTTTTAAACCTTTAAGTTTCTTTAAGATAAGGTCCTCACCATTCACTTGCCCATTGAGTTTATTTCTAAACTCAATATCATAAATCTCGAGCAAGTCCATGAGCTGGGTTAAAGTACAACTAGGAGAATACTCCTTTAGCATCTACTTAAAATAATCCTATTTATTGGGTGATCCCCTCAATACCATTTCTTTCAAGGACTTCTCACTGTACATGATACCCAGCTCCCTTAAATGCTCTGAGTTTTCATATATATATATATATATAATCAACTCTACTATTGATGTGTCTCCCTAGAAATTACTATGTAACGGTCTACTTTGTAGACTTTCCACCATATTGAGATGATGAATTATGGATGCCAAATCCAAACCCTTATACACATTTGTGTACTTCGAGATCATGTTGTCTAACATGATCTTTGTAATAAACACACAATTGCACTTATGCCTCTCATAATCATTCATCTCACATGCAAAACTATTCTTACTAGGGTGTTTTAGACTTGGATCATCTAGAACATAATCCAGGTAGTAGTTCCAAAGAACTCTTCTAATAGTACCAACTGACTCACTAAAGTTACAGATAACATACTTAATGTTTCTAAGAGGAACCAATATCAATACGAGTATTTTCGTTAGTGATCATATTCAACCTAGATATAAGATAGAAATTGTTCAAACATTAGTATGTGTACTTGATTTTAATATAAGGTCTATAATTAAATAAATATTTCTTACTATTTTATCGACATTCAAATAGCCCCTTCTATTGAATTCAGGAAATCTAGTCAAACCAATTTTCCTTAGTAGGTAGCATCCATAGCCCATCTATATTATCACCCCTGATATAGTAGGTCAAGCCATAACAGATAACCATGGATGGAACTCGTCCATTTGCATTCCATGCATTTGCTGGTCCATTTGAGTTCTCTTTCTCTAGATGTGCATACCCAATTGTAAGACTCCTCAAATATGTCTCCAATCTAGAATTAGCTCCATTAACATGTACAGCTAACCCATTTTGGTTAAGCCTATAACCCCATATAGTCTCATGACCAAACACATGTTAAGGGAAAGCATGTTATACATGTCCTTACATCCGTTCATGAGGTTCGTTTCACAACTTATAACAAGAAGATAAGTTCTTACACCTATGTCTATAAGTTTTAATCTAACAACTTAAACAATGGTTGAAAAACCATATGCGGAATCCAATTCTCATACTAGAAATCAACTATGTTATAAAAGTCTCTTAGGTACACTTAAACCTAGTATTAATGGAGATTTCCAGGTAGGAGAGGCCCCCTTAAACTAAATGAGCATCCTAATTCAGTCCTTGCAAAAATAACCACGGGCACTTTTATTTTGTGTACCATAGATAATTATGATTTAATGATTTAGTTTTTTAAATCGAGTGAAGTACTAGACAACACTCAATTTAAAACATTTACATGAGTTATAAAACATTGTTTATTTATATGATAATCACCTAAACTAAGTTTTAGCAAAACCTTAATTTAGTTATCACATTATTTTCTATAACAAGAATTGAAAGCTAAGTCATGTGTAGCGTACTTTAATCAATTCATTGAAAATATCATTTCAATATAGTATCATCAATCATGCATACATTAATTAAGGTAGTTATTGAATATGCGAACTTGCACGATGGAATTTCAAAACTTAAAATTAACCCTAAAGGATCTCCTATGCATGGAATGATTGACATAATCTAAATTGAAACATTTCATAGATTCTTACATGTTATAAAACTGAACAAAAGAAACCAAGCATTTAATATTAGAGCATTACCAGTAGATGTGTGTCTTTCTCTTTGGTCTAGCAATCCCTTAGATCAATCGGAAAACACTCCATTAGCACAAGGCTCCAAACTAGGATAGTCTCCATGACTAGTCCACAAGGACCCTACCGACCAAAGCCTCACGTAGAGGAAGAACTTGTTAGTTGACAAGTAGCTATTAGATCGCTTGTAGACCAATTCGACAATATAACTAAAAAGAATCTTTCAAAAATAGGAATAAGCCCTTCAAAGAACTCTTTGTGAATGAGGAGAAACTCATGGAGGATCTCGCAAAAACTCGGGAAGAAAAGAAGTAAAAAATCTAAAAGAAAGGCAGAGTTTAAGTACGGAATAGAGGAGAAAATCTCCTTTTATAGGGAGAAGGAGATTTCCCCATCCCACATACGGGTCATTGACGTGGAGCCCCAGGCTCCATAGGTTATCCTACGGGCTGGCCGTAGCCATGAAGGTAAGCCCTTGTGGGTTATGCCGGTGGGCCTATGCTGCTTAGCGCTTGCAGGCCTGTAACCCACTAGCATGTGCTACCACATGCTGGTGGCCAACGAGCACCCCCGGTGCTCATGAGGCTACTACGCAAGCCCCACACACAAACAACCATGTTTGAGGGGCCCACTAGTAACTAGAAAATTCCCTTTTGCTTTGCGCAAACAAATTTCTCTTTAAATCCTCCTTTAATTTTTATTTGGTATAACCAATTAATAATTCATCAAATGAGTTTGACTTTCCCTTATATTCTTAGAATAGACCCCGTCTATATGTTCTTTACTTAGTTCGATAAATACCTAATGTGTGTGACCTCATATGATCCTCAAGTATAGAGCCACTAAAGGTTGACCTAAACTTGGATTCCCATCTAGGAACCTTTAGGCTCAGTGTTGTAGATCAATATGGAAACCGATAACTCTAGACAATCCCTCGATACTTAGAATGTCACATGCTTGTGACTTGATCTGGTTCTGCAATAGTAACTGGAACAATACACTCCTTCTAGCAAGTTAAGTACCATCCAACTTATTAAACTTGGATTAAATTTTAGCTCATGTAATATCCGTAGCTATCCCAGAATTAAATTTGTTGACAAACAAAAGGTAACCAGTATTTCAGGTCTGAGGATACTTGTACTACTACTACAATAAGACATAACACCAACACATGGAAATAGTTATTTCTGCTTCATTTATGTCTAGTCTTAATGAAACTATGACTAGGGATATTTAGACTTTTCATGTTAACACATGTGTTTAGTTCTCACACCACATAGCTCCCACTATATTCTCACACTTTCACACTGTGAAATAGATACAGACTTTGTCTTATTATATAAATGAACATATACATATAGTTAATAACATATATATAATACTGGTGAAATACATAATTTTGAAACAATCATCGATATATAACAAATATGCCTTATTATTGATAAACAATAATCTAAAATTGTTTGTACATTAATGACTAATAAAGACATATCACTCTAATTACCTCTAGGGTTTACATCATGTCTAACAGAATACTTTACCAATTCTAGAAACTTGGTAACAACCTGCTTGGAAAATTCTACCTTAACTTTTTTTGCCCACTAGGGTCTCGAATGATGAAGTTTTTATTTAACAAGTTCAAATTCATATCCATCGGAACATGATGATCGGTTATTTCTCGGTCATTGATGGCAAATCCTTGTAAGATTAAGAAAACGCTACCACATCCTTTATAAATATTCTTATTATTTCAATTTTTACAAGTGATTTGAAACATATACAAGTTTAGGATTTGTAATTGTATTTAAGTTATTTTAATTCACAAAATTATCATGTATGCTAAAGACATTATGTGTGTGCTCAAATGATTGCAATGTGTCATTAGGTGAGACATAAAACAAGTAAGAAAATTGGTTATTCTTATTCATGGATAAATTGTCCTCGTAGGCTACATTGTTTGCATCAAATATATCATAAATGGAAATTAAGCAGTCTTCATCATCTTCAATAGGTGAATCAGCTGGTGCGGTCATCACGTATTCACTGATCAAATCATCCATAGCTTCACAAAGATTCTCTTTCTCCTTTTTAGTCAACTGAGTATTGTCTTTACTGCTCTCAAATTTCAACCTTCCCTAAATTTCAGTGAGTACTTCTTCAGAGAATGGTTTCTTCATGAGTAAGGCAAAAGCATTTATAACAAACTTAACAGATCCCTCTTCCACGAAGCAACATTTATCAAAACTATAAACATTATAAAAAATCTGAAAGCCTAAAACTTCCTTTTCACCTAGTTCTATTAGCTCAAATTGACCATGATACGGCTCCTACTCTTCCTTTTTGCAAACTGATTCCATATCAATAGACCTTTGTCATATCTTCTTCACATCTCCCTCTTTGGCCTACTCGAGTCATTCTTTACATCTTGGGTAAGGATGGTTCTCCTTGAAGTTCATGTCAAGATCTCTTCCATGTTTATACCCTTGCTTATCGAAGTACTCGAATGCCCAAGGCACATACTTCTTCTCTATTTCATACTTTTAAACATTCGTGACATGGTTATGTTGGAAAATTCCCTTGTTGTGGCAATAATAAATGATTCTTCATTGACTTCCACAATGAAGGTTTTCCTTTGTATACCAATTTAATCTTCTAGTACAGTGTTGACGAGACTGCCCCTAGCGATAATAACAATGAGAAGGTTACCAGAATATCCAAAAGAGTAAACAACACATATATAGATATTCCCCCATAAAAAATTCAGCCTCAAAAGTCCCTAAAACCTCTCTTAAAAATCATCGTATACCTTGATGATGGTGCATGAGTGCTTCAAAATTTCCATGGATAGATAGATATGACGAACGATTTTGAGTGGAAACAAGTTTAGAGTAGATCATCATCCACCATTAGGCATGGGATGTCTTGATCAAACATCTTAACCTTTATATAAAAAGTCTATTGGTCCTAAATGGCTTAAATAAATTGTAGAGTGGGGGTGAATGCAGTTCTTAGTTTCTTTTTTTGATTTTATGAAAATATTTACCAAGTTCAGTTTTTAGATGCGCGTGTTGAGTGCTTCGTTCTGAGATGGGTCTAAAAACTATAAACTACTCAGCTTCGTTGGCATAATTTATCTACAATCACTTATTGAGTACTCTACTCAGCACGGATTGGTTTTTCAAGAAAAACGATAAATAACAGAGATAGAATGATGAATGAGATTTAGTTCCTTTTCGATTCATCGGATTCCTTTTTGAGCTTTAATGCACTAGTGATGTAGTTCCTTCCTGAGGCAGATAAGCCTTTATAATGGGTAAACTCAATTACCAAAAGTAACTTTCTTTCTGACTACCAGTTAATCCATAGTTTAGGTACCCTTCCGAAGACATCACTTAAATTTCTAAAAGAAATTACGAACAGAGGAATTCAACTTATAGAATGTTAAATCCTTTACAATGTGAAATCTTAAGTTCTAGTCTCTCTCTATTACAAACATATTTTTTAGTGAGCTTTTGTTGATTGCTTGATTTGGATTTCTTGAAGTTGGAAGAATTTGAACAACGTTTCAGCTCTTTGAAAAAATTTGAGGTGATTCACAAAGTTTGAATGTCTGCTATAATCTTTAATTTATAGTTGAAAGTCTTGGAATTAGCAGTTTGCAAACTTCTTAAACAGATAGCTCTTCAATATTGCTTCTCTTCAAATCTTTCAAATTTTCTCGTTGGAGACAAATTCAAGGATGTTTAGAGACAGTGATTTAGAAAGTTGAAGTGAGATTAATCCATTGTCAAAATCTCATTTATCTTCAAGCAATCCATTCTAATAGAGAGGTGCGCGAGATGCAACGTGGAATTCTACCAATGGTTGACTTTCTGACATTGCAGAGTTGCATGGAGACTCTAAGAAATGACGCAAGTTAGAGGATTCATTTTGTCTTAGACTTTAGTGAGGAATCTCCAACATTCCGTATCGACACCTTTTGTCTATGAGGACCACTAGAATATCCTCTTTAATTTCAGCACTTTTTCTCTTGCAAAGCATCAAAAGTATATTCCATTTTACACAGAAACCGTTAGTAGCACAAGTGTCAAATATTTCTCTAAGTGTCAAGAAATACAACTTTTTATAATAAAAAGCTAACTTAGAATAGCTGAGTGAGTATCTTATAAACTATGTAATACTCAAGTCAACTCAGCTTTTCTTACTCCAAGCTATAACTTATATAATTACTCAGTAAATTAAGTTATTTTCCCTTAAACAAACTTGAGTAAACTTCATTAATTAAGAGTATACTTAGTACTCAATTAATTTCACTATCCTAGTCAGTTTATTATTTCTAAAACATTTTAAGTACTGTGAGGTACTATTAACTTAGGTTCAACAATCTCCCCCATTTTGGATAGTTAACAAACTAGGTAGGAGAATAGTTTAATTGAATAAATAGTTTAAGGATATAGAAATACCTGGAAAGTGATGTAAGACTCCCTCATGCTAAGTGACTCCCTTAGTCAGCCTGGACTCCCCATACTAAGTGGATTCCTTCAATCAGCACAACTCCCCCATACTTAGAGAATTTTCTTCAATTTGGGACTTTATCTTACTTCAGATTTTTCTTTGTATTGGTCTCAACATAAATTCCTGCAACATATTATTAAGCAGAAACATACATGCATTTAATAGCAAATTCTGAAGAAGCTCTTAACTTTGACTAAATGGAGAAACTTGTAATTTTTATTGATTATCAAAAAAATACTTATTTAGTTCACAAAAAGTGTTCTGAACTAAGGTTATATTAAACCCTCTTACAAGTTCTAAGAGAAATCTAGTCTATAACTATCTATATTGCTAAGAGCTTAGTCCGCCTCTTAGATTCCTAGACGAAGAAGAATGGTGCTGATGTTGTTAGTGATGCGATTGATGTTGCAAACTTGAGATTTTTAAGGTTGACGTGAAGGCCGGCCTGCTAAGGTTCACAGTTTGTTCTAGACATAGATTAAAGGAGTCGAGGGTAGTTTGGAAATCCTCATGCTTCCCCATAATGGTGAGAGAGAATTCTAATTTAAGGTGTTCTTTCTCTTTCTAAGTCAGATAGTCTTGATCATTTAGTTCTCCAAGAAGTAGATGGTAGAACCACGTGAGATGGCCTATTTGGTCAAATCGTTGGCAGGAAAATTGTTGAAAGCATTGCAGCAAATCGTGAAAGTTTAAAGCATAAATAGAAATCTTCAGTTGAGCCTCCTTGTCAATGATCCTTGGACAAATTGAGTGCATTGATCTATCAGTATACTCAATATCCCTTGAGTTATACATGCTAGTAGTGACATTTTGATTGATGGAGTTTTGTATATCATTGACTTTATTCTTCATCATATGAAGCTTTTTCTGCATGGAGAGACTAGTTTCTAGGTCAAGAGACTCAGTTAGCTCAGGGAACAACTTGCCCATAGCATTGATGAGAGCCTTCTACGCTTTAGATATTCTATTATCAGTATTGTTATTGACAAGCTTGTAAGCAGACTCCATCTTCTCTGCTAGTGCATCAAGGTCAAGCATTGGTTTCTCAACTTTGTTTCAGTTTCATCCACCACTTCCACCATAAGATCTAATTTCTTGTCTTGGTTTAGCAGCAACCTGGACATGGACTTTGACACTTTAGCCATGATGTAATCGATATCCTTAGTGGTGTCCACTTCTTTGTCGATAACTTCAATTTTCTAGTCCATACTATGCTTTATTTTGGCTTGCTCCTCACCCAATTGATGAAACTATGTAGCTTGTGCTACCAATATAGTGTTCAAGCTACTAAGCTACTCAGTAGTAGCGTAAATACTACCTTTAATCTTTCCTGCCACCATGTTAGCAAGGATGGTAGACTTAGTGATAGAGGATACAGATGCACTAAGATGAGCAATAGAATCAAAACAGCCCAAATAGGATTAGAGCCATCTTGTCCACTAAACTTTTGGCACTTTCCTTCGCCAAGTGGTTACGAATCGTAAACAAGCTTCCTTGAATCTTCTCAAACTCCTCAAAGTGGAGGGATTCAGAGGGAATACTTAATGTTCCTCAAACTTTGGAATTTTAGCCTTAGTTTTAGTGGAGAAGTCCATCAATTCTTGAGAAAGTAGAACACAACTAACTTCTCCATCCAACATAGCATTAGTTTTGAGAGAAATGAATTGCTTCCTTTCTAACTCTCTTATTTGAACCAAGATAAATTTATCAGCCACATCCTCTTGAACTAGCTTGCTACTAAGTATAGGTACTTCCCTGGCTATAAAATTTGCTTCAGTACCATCATCGCTTGCTTTTCTAAGTTGAGTGAGTTCTCATCATGAGGAACTTCTCTAACAAGAGGGGTTAGAGGGGTAGAGGATGGGTTTGAAGAAGTGGTAGGTTCAAAAATTTGTATAGTAGGAGAAATAGGAGTAGATTTAGGTTTGATAAGAGAAGGGATTGTTGCAATTTCATTGTTTGAAGGATGAGAAGAAGGAATATTTACTGGTGAGGTTTCAAAGGTTAGAGGTTGAGAATTTATAGATTCATTAGGTTGAGAAGGATAATGTACAGATGAAGAAGGAATTTCAAAATAAACAGGAGTAGGAATTATACGATTTATAAAAGAAATTGGGGTAGGATTTTGAGGTACTTGGGGGTTGGTTATTTAAAGAAGGGTCAGCCTCAGGTAACTCAGCTTGAGAAGAGGACTAATCTTGCTGATTGGGAATGGGCTGACAAATGTTGGCCTCTGGAAGAGCATATTCTTCCTAGTTCAAGGGTTCATTGGTTCTACCAACATCTTCTTCATCACTACTCACCACTTGAACATTTTGCTTTATTAGGCAAGAGGTGGTAGAGAGCTTACGCTGAGTTCCGATTTCTTTGCAAAGGATTTCCTCCACATTAGTTTCTAGTTCTGTTCCTAATTTTTCAGGGTCCTCTTTGCCTTTCTTTGAGGAACCTTGCTCCTTAGTTACTTCAGTCACCTCGAGCTTATGCTTCTTTTGGGATAATGTCTCCTCCTTGTCCATGGCATCCTCTTCCTCTTCAGCCCTATACTTCACCTTAGCCTCCCTCTGAGCATGAGTTTTCAATTTGAGGGCCTTTCTTTTTCTTGCTTGAGGCTGGGCAGGTATGACTCATGCCCTTTCTTTTGCTAGGCTTGCTCTAACTTTCTATGAGCTAGCTTTCTCCTTGGGAGAAGAGGCAGTTGCGGTAGTGATTGAAATTGTTTCCAGCCGAGTAGATAGAGGATTGTCTTCATTTTTCTCCTCGCTTGAGCCTTCAAAATCCACCAAAAAATTGACCTCATCCCCTTTGAAAACATCCTTGGGTAACACAGTTTGTTCCATCCTCACCTTCTTCAGCTTTAGATCCTTAGCCTTAGCATAGCGAGTGTGAACTTGCTTATACTTCAGCTTACTAAAGTGAAGCATGTCAAGTACCTTTTTAACTGAGACCACCATCTCCCCCGGTCCATCCGAAAATGGGGTAATGTCTAACCGCATTGCCTTCATAAGAGGGTGATGAGGTACCCCATATGGTAAGTGGTAGTAACCTTGGTCAAGATGCATAAGCAACATAGGCCAGTTTAGTTACTTTCCTTCTACGATGTGGTAAACCAAACACCTCTCAAATTAGGTGATGCTGCTCGGAGACCTAGTTTTGGGTTGGAGGAACTTTACAATCAACTCATGGTAAGCTCTTGCCTCCCAGCTCATCTCGGATGCTGCTATTTCACCAGCACCATAATCTGTATTAAAATCCCAGTCTACTGGCATACCTACTCTCTATTCATCTCTTACCTTCCTTAGGACTGTGCCCTTTAATGGCATATTCAGCAAACTGGGTACAAGATTAGCATAAAAGAGGTAGGAGATGTTGTTGAATTCCACTAGAAGAACATCCTCAAATCCCTTAATTATATAGAGAGTTGAGTAGAAACCCTTCATGAGGCTCTTGATTGCAGGGCCTTCAAGTAGTAGAAATTTTTAGAGGTTCTACTACTTGATTACTTTGTGTATGAATTTGTTGAGCATCAAGCTCTCATAATTTGCATCGATCAATGGACCAAACTCTAGATCATCAATCCATTCCACCTTAGTGAACAATATTCCAGCAGGAAAAATGACTCTTTGCCAAGAACCATCGATGTGAACTAACATCTTCTTCCTTGATTTGCTTCGGAGAGTAAGAGTCCTCCTAGTAATCACCATTTTTGAGAAAAAGGAAAAGTATTTTGAATAGAAAGAAATTAGTTTTCTTTGAACAAGAATGATTAGAATTCAGAGAATGCAAGTAACCTCTCTCTTCATCTCCTTCCACCTTTTATAGACCTTCCAACTCTTAGAGATATGTGGTGTTTCCTCAGCTCATGATGTGAATTAACGCTGAAATTAACACTTAATCAACCGACTTAGTAAAACGGTGAGTATTGCAGAAAATGGTTCCAATTAAAAAGCATGACTTTTGAAAATTTAGGCTTTTGATTTTAACCGTGAAATTGAATATCACACCGTTACTTTAAAATATAGACGGAGTTTGACACGTGTTATCTCCTTTGCTGAAATAAGCCTTGCTCATCAACAGTTAGCCAAATTTCTTACTTCTTCTTCACATGGGGTTCACCATACTAATAGGCTGCCTTAGGATATTGAACTACTCCTTTGGCAATGGTTTTTTGAATATGTCAGCATGCTATTCCTCTGAAGGAACATACTCCAGTTTGACATCTCCCCTTAGCACATGATCTCTAATGAAGTGATGTCTAATGTAGACATGCTTCATCCTACCATGCTAAACTAGATTTTTTGGATAGGTCAGTTGCGCTATTGTTATCAAACACAACTTCAAGACAATTTGACTCCATACCATAATTTTCCAGTTGTTGCTTGATCTATAGTAGTTGTACTACACAACTTCCTATTGCCATGTACTCAGCATAATAGAAATTTGCTTCTTGATTTACCATGAGACTAAGCATTCTCCAAGGAAATGACATCCTCCTATGGTGCTTTTCCTATCAAGCTTATCTCTACCATAGTCAACATCTGTGAATCCTCTTAGAGTGAAATCTAAGATGTTAGGATAACACAGACCTGCTTCAATAGAGCCTTGAAAATACTAGAGATTCCTCTTCACAGTTTCTAGATGTGATTCTCTGGGGTCAGCTTGATAATGAGCATAGTAGCACACTGCATACTATATGTTAGGCCTACTAGCTATAAGATTAACAAGAGAGCCTATGATTCCTCTATAGAATTTGCTATCTACAAGTTTTCCAACTTTATCTTTACTTAAGATAGTATCAGTGGTCATGGGAAGGGACATTGGCTTCGAATGCTCCACGTCAAACTTCTTCAAGACTTCTCTGGCATACTTTACTTGACTGATGAAGATTCCATCTTCAGTCTGCTTGATTTGAAGACCAAGGAAAAAGTTGAGCTCTCCCATCATTGACATTTTGAACTCGCTTTTCATCTGCTTTCTAAACTCCTTGAATAACTTTTCATCTATTACTCCAAATATGATATTGTCCACATAAATTTGGACTAGCAACACTTCTTCTTTCCTACGCTTGATATATAGAGTTGTATATACTTTTCCTCTTTCATAGCCTTTGCTGATAAGAAAATAGTTCAGCCTCTCATACCAAGCTCTTGGAGCTTGCTTCAATCCTTAGAGAGCTTTCTTCAATATGAAGACATGCTCAGAATTCTTCGAATCTTCAAAGCCTAGAGGCTGGTAAACATAAACTTCTTCTTGAATGAATCCATTCAAGAATGCACTTTTAACATTCATTTGAAACAATTTTAAGTTCAAATGTGATGCGAAAGCACACAGGGTTCGAATAGCTTCAAGTTCATAATCGATTCCTTCTTGCTGATTGTAGTCTTGAGCAACAAGCCTGGATTTATTCTTGATAACAGAGCCATCTTCATCAAGCTTGTTCTTGAAATACATTTGGTACTGATAATTTATTTCCCTTTAAGCTTAGGAACTATATCCCAAAAATCATTACTCTTGAACTGATCCAGCTCCTCTTGCATTATGATCATCTAATAATCATCTCCTTCTACATCTTCAAACATCTTGAGTTAAATCAATGAGATGAAAGCTGGATGACTCATCATCCTGTTGAGCTGACCTCGAGTCATAACAAGATTTTGAACATCATCAACTATGTTATCGAGTGGATGGTTGCAATGAGTCCTAGTCTCCCTTGGTAGACTCGGATTAGCATTTGGAGGATCTACAATAGGTTACTAAGGTGGAGATTAATCTTTTCCATCATTGAAGTTGATAGAGAGATCATCATCTTCTTTGACTTTCTCAACTTCAAGTTCTTGTGTTGGGTTAGGCAGCATAGAGAATGGCATGCTAAGTGGATTTGCTTGCTCAGTTACTCCTTAATCTTCATCAAATGAACATCAATCTGCAATGTTAGTTTCATCGAAATCCAAATGCATAGTCTCCCTAATAGGCAGCTTCGCTTGACATATATTCTATATGCCCTGCCGTTAGTTGAGTATCCTAAAAGATACCTTCATCAAACTTAAGATCAAACTTAACAAGTTGCTCCTTGGTGTTAAGAACAAAGCACCTACACCCAAATGATCTGAGATGACCAATCTTAGGCTTACACCATTTACAAAGCTCATAGGGTGTTTTCTCCAGAATTGGATGAATAAAAACCCGATTCAAGCTATAACAAGTTGGGTTAACAACTTCTCCCCAAAATTACTTTGGTAGATTGTTATCACTCAACATAGATCGAGCCATTTCAACTATGGTTCTATTGTTCTTTTTTACAACCCCATTTTGTTGAGGACCATAATGAGAAGAGAAGTTGTGGTCAATACCATGTGCTGATAAGAATTCTTCAATGAAAAAGTTCTTGAATTCATGTCCATGATCACTTTGGATTCTACTTATTTTGGTTCCTATTTCGTTCATTATTCGATTATTAAGCTTGATAAAAGATTCATATCTTTCATGTTTGCTACTCAGTAATACTACCTAAGTGAATCTTGTGAAGTCATCTATAACCACCAATGAGAATCTCTTACCACCCAAGCTCATGGCTGAACTAGCCAAAAAGATCCAGGGCGAAGAGCTCCAACGATCACTTAGTTACTACGTGATTAATTGACCTAAATGATTTTTTAACCTGCTTACCTAGTTAGCAAGCTGAGCAAAGTTTATACTTCTCGAAGATGATACTGGGAAATCCACAACTAATTACTTTCTAGCCAGTTTAGATAGAATGTTCATATTTATATGACCCAAACTTGTGTGCCAAAGCTATGAATTATCCTCCTTAGATACAAGACACACATTAGTGGAGTCATGGGATAAATCAATCATATACCCATTATTGATTCTAGGAGCAAAGAGAATAGTTCAGTCAGTCTTACAATCAAAAACTAAACAACCTACTGAGTCGAATGTAACCTTTTGGCCTTTTATCACAAAGTTGGGCTACACTAAGCAAGTTGAACTTGAGTCCTTTGACAAGATAAACCTCTTCGATTAAAGGAGAGACACCAACAGTGCCACTTCCTAGAATCTTGCCTTTTTAGTTATCTATGAGCTGACACTTCCATTTCTTTTATGCTCGAATGAGATGTACTGACTTTCATCTCTCATCCTATTCCTTGAGCATCTGCTATCCAAATACCACATTCCAGAGTCATGAGCAGATCTAAAGCTTACCTGCAAAATAATTACATGTTCTTAGGTACCCATTCTCTTAAGCTATGTCTATTCTTGTTAGCAGTGCTTAAGTTACTCCAGTCGTACTCATCATATTAACAAATTTTATGGCTACATAGAATTGTAGCATATCCAGCAATAGTGTCTTCTTAATCTTCACTTCTCCTCGCTAGCTCCTTGATGTTCTTTCTTGACTTATTAGTTAATTTCATAACGTCAAAAGTACATGGGCGAACTCTTAAATAGACAAAGGAGTTTTAGATTGTACCTCAGCTTGAGGAGATTTTCCCTCGCTATGCTCAGCTTCAGAGTTAGTAGTGGTTTTACTTCTATTTGAAGTAGATGTTGATCCCTTGCCTCTAACATTCTTAATCGCCATTACGCAGAGGTATGCGGAATCAGTTGCTATGAAGATTCTTCTGAATCACTCCAAATGGTAGTAAATGCCTCATACATCTTTCTGAACCTCTTCTTATATCTATCCTTCTAATTACTTGGACGGCTTGACTAGATATGGCCTTTTTCTTCACTGCCAAAGCATTTGATATCTTTGCTATTTTCCTTCTTGAGTCCTTCCTTAGCTCCTTGCCGGTTGTGAGCATGGGATTTTGTACCAGCTCGCGCGTTCGATGATGACGGCTTTTACAGAATTTTATCCTTGAATCACACATTTTCAAGTATCCTGATGTATCCGAATTGGAATCCTCCTCGTTACTAATAAAATTATTTAATTTAATTTAGAAATTATTTAACTAAATAAAAATTAAAAAAAAATATAAAATTAAAATATATATATATATATAAATAAAAAAAAAATTTCAAAGGAGACGTAATCCCGATTACGGGGGAGCCTCGTGAGGAGGCAGCCCGTGCGAGGCTGCGCGAGGGTCTTAAGGGGCCCTCGCGGGGCACACCCACGAGGGTCCTAAGGAACCCTCGCAGGGCCTCCCCGCGAGGGTCCTAAGGGCCCCTCACGGGGCTTGCCCGCCGGACCCTCGCTGGGCCTGCCCGCGAGGTTCCTATGGAACCCTCGCGGGGCCTGCCCGCGAGGGTGCTTTGGAACCCTCGCGGGGCTTCCCCGCGAGGGTCCTTAGTGACCCTCGTGGGGCCTCCCCGCGAGGTTTCTAAGCGACCCTCGCGGGGCCTCCCCGCGAGGGTCATAGGCGACCCTCGCGGGGCTTCCCGTGAGGGTCCTAGTCGACCCTCGTTGGGATTTCCGTGAGGGTCCTATGATACCCCCGCGGATGCCCAAGCGAACCTCGCGCGAGGCCTTGCGAAGAGCTCCGCGAGACCTCGCGATGAGCTCCACGAGGCCTTTTTTTCGACGAGGCCCCTCACCGGAAAAACTTTCCTTTTTTGGTTTTTTTTCAGGATTTTCCTATAAATAGTAGGATCATTTTCGATAAACGGGATCCGAAAATTATCAGATAAAAAAATATAGCTTTAGAACGACCTTTGCTTCCAGGAATTAAAACAAACAATTTTTGGACTCTATACTACAACTTTTTTACCTAAATTCAAAGGACGAGGAGGACTTCTAAACGACCAATCAGATTCTTTGACGTGGATTCGTTAAGTAACGGTAAGCCTCTGAGTTCCTAGAACTGCAATTCCGTGTTTTCAGTGTTTAATTTTTTCTTCTGAACTTTCCTGTGAACCTAGGGTTTTCATCTTTTATTTTATTTTAACTATTATAATTCTTTTTCATCTCTTTCTTTATCATAAGAAGATGTACGTTAGAACACCCCCACTAAGGAAATAAAACATATTCCCGGATAACAGACCACACTTTTTATCATGCGAGCAATTTCATTAATTAAAATGAGCAACCAATGTGCTAATAAAACGAACGATTTTATTTAAACAACAAACGATATCGCGATTGATTTTTTTTTTAAGCCACGCGGGCCTCACTAAATTCAAAATCGAACATATGTGTTATGCCCTGCGCTAACCTTTGTGGATGCAGGTAGATTAGGATTAGATGTATGTTTATGATTTTTAATTTTCCTTCAGGTATCGCAATTTCAATTTTCGGGAAATGTAATTAATAGGTTAGCGGGCGGTTGCATCCCCCGATTTTTAATGCCTTGTAATTTTATTTTTCGCATTTAATTTCCGCATTTATTTACAGTTTTTGTGGATGGTTTATTTTTCCGCTTTATGGATGGTTTATATTTGGCAATACGTGAATCATGCATTTAACTCCAAAAATGACATAAGTGCAAAAATGCACAATTAAAATAAAATGGTTTTCTGTAGATGTAATTTAATGTGATCCAATAAGAAATAAGCAACTTATCCCGGACCCGAATCTCTGTGTCTTGGTGGGCC
>CATIWQ010282526.1:0-22202 GCA_949673415.1 Euphorbia schlechtendalii | reverse complement strand
AAGTGTTGCCATTTTAATATAGGAAATTGACTTGTGCCAACACTTATTTGTTAATGTTGACAAAACCTACCAATAATAACACATTTCTTACAATTATAAAAGTGTTGGAAAAAAGTGCTAAAATTGGGGTGGGAATCCGAGCGCCAAAATTTTGGTGCACATCAAACGTATGAAATAAAATAAAATAAAATAAATTAAACTTGTCCATCAAAAATTTGTCTATTCTCCTCTCAGCTTTTCCATCTAACACAGAAACCCTCTCACTTTCCTCTCTTCAAATCGATTAATTTTTCTCCGGCGCCTCCTCCTTCATCTCGTTTTGGCATTCTTTAGCTCTTTTCACTACATGCCTCTTTTTTTCGATCAATTTTCTGTAAATTTTCACCCTCTGCAACTCAAAGTTGCCGCCACCGTTCATCCCCCAAATTATTATTCTATGACCTATTACCTTTCAATTTCTTTTGTCTATGTTTTTGCGCGTGTTTCTTGTTTTGAGATTTTTTCCATAATGGTGAGTTTGATTTGGTATTTGATGATGTTTGTTTATGAGAACAAGGTGTGCTTGACATTTGCAGGGAGCGACCGGGGGTGTGAGATTAGTAGAGAGAGTTTAGTGAGTCTGCGAGAGCTGGTTGAACGATTCACAACCAGTTTGAGTGTTAGGGTTTCTCTATCATGATCGTGTTTTCGGCTTACAGGATCATTTTCTTCAATTCCTTCATGGACCAAAAGCTTGTGGTTAGTTTTTCCTTTTTTATTTTTTGCATATACATATCGTTGGCTCTCTCTCGTCATATTTGTTTAAACATTTTTGAATCTTAGGTATTAGGTATTCCATGGGAGGTGGATACACAAGGTTTGAAGGAATATATGAGCAAATTCGGAGAATTGGAGGATTGTATCGTAATGAAGGTTAGTATTCTGCTATATCTTGGCTGTTGCAGGCAAAAATTCTAGCTTTCTATTTCTTTGTAATGTACTTGTTAATTTCTTTGGTTGTTTATATAACTACTGTCTCACATTTGTTCTGAATGAGAAAATGATTATTTCTTGAAAAATTTTGATGATTCACCTCTTGATTTAGAGGTCTATAAGCTTTACTTCGCAGCAAAGTGCTAGCACTATTGCACTTAGTTTTCAACTGAGATATTTGATATTGAAATAACCTCAGTATTCTTGAGATTTGGTGTTTCCTAATAAGTTTTGCTGCATAGAATATATTGATGTGGTCCATGTTGATGAAAGCAGTACATAATTTTATATAATTTACCTTAATGGGCTCCCAAGTGTTGCTGATGACAGATAATGGTATTCAAGTGGTTTACATATAATTTCGGTAAAGGTGCATTCGGTGAGGTATATTTTTTTACCCCTTTCCAATTTGTTTTGAATTATGGTGAAAAGATCTTCGCCAGTTGTTTATATTTTGTGATTTTACCAATCAGGACATTTTCATTTCCATTTCAATCTTATCTGCATATCTTTCTGATCTGATTTAGATTCTAAGTTTCATTACTATGTTCAACAATTGCAGGTTAGATTGTGCCATGCCAAAAGCACTGGAGAGATATTTGCCATGAAGAAACTGAAGAATTCTGAGATGCTTAGCTGTGGACAGGTGAGAACTCTAACTTAAGTTTTAGTTTCTTGAATCTTTATGCACACTGCTCTTTATATTATTCTGTCAAATGTTTAATCTACTTTTTGATAATTAGATAACGAATGCTGGCTTTGGAACACACTTTTAACTCGATCATTCCAAACTTTGAATTAGATATAATAGATAAATGACCTTTCTTTAATTATTGGGAAGTGTTCTAATTTGCTCATCAATTTTCATTTGTGTTGCCATCACATTGCAAATAATTTGTGGACTGCAGAAAGTAAGGCTTTGAATATTGAAGTGAGTTGGATTCAGTAAATTAATGTGATATATTTAGGTGAAAAGATGGTCTAGAATCAATAAGTAATTCATTTTCTAACTATCATTAAGGAATACCACGATGCATTGACAACCAAAAGGTGATTATATTAGCTGATGAAAAGGTCTTCTGATCTTGAAGGGAATAAGGCCTTTTTAGGTGTCTAAATTTTGAAATAAACTTGTGTGATCTCCTTTTTCTTTCTCAATTAATATTGAATCTTTCTTTCCTCTTCATGTTTTAAGGTTGAACATGTTCGATCTGAGAGGAACCTACTAGCAGAGGTTGATAGTCGATGTATTGTAAAACTTTTCTATTCTTTCCAAGTTTCTGATTTCTTATACCTTATCATGGATTATTTACCTGGTGGGGACATAATGACATTATTGATGCGAGAAGATATTCTTTCTGAAGATGTTGCATGCTTTTACATAGCTAAGAGCATTCTGGCTATACACTCAATTCATCAGCACAATTATGTTCACAGGTAAGATATGCATGCAGTGGTTATTTTCAAGTTGCCATATATCCTTGTATGTGCAGTTGTGAACTCTAAAATTTTCTGGACTTCCTACTTTTTCACACGTATCTGTCCATTATATTGACAATTGGTTTGATGAAAATTAAATTTATTTCTGGATTGGCACAATTCCTTTTTATTTCTTATTCGTTAAATTATATGAAAAAAGGTTATAATAATGAAGGTCATTTCACCGTGTCTATAGTATAAGTTCTTCAATCGAGGTCAAAATTTTCTTCTTGAAATGCCACAAGCTTGCCAGATGTAATGCTATGCATTCTTTGTAGAATAGCATCAAGCTGAATAACACAATTCTCAAACAAGTCTCCATTAAAGTACATTTCTGTAGTTGTATCTTCTCTGTCTTTATTCCTCAAATGTTCTACATGCAGAGACATAAAACCTTATAACCTAATATTGGACAAAAATGGCCATTTGAAGCTTTCAGATTTTGGTTTGTGTAAGCCTCTTGATGACAAATGTTCAAATATCCTCCTGGAAAATGAAGATATTACCAATCAAGAAGATTCAAATGGATTAGGATCTAGCAGTGACAAAGCCTCCTGGCCAATGCCAAAAGAAAAATTACAACAATGGAAGTGTAATTGTCGCGCACTGGTACTAACTACATACATTCTGCTACTAAAGCCCAATTTTTTCATTTCCTGAATGTTCACAGAGAAAAAAACGAGATTAAGCAATATAAATATGTAATGTGCAATGCTAGCATATCTTAGTTCTGAGTCTTGCCTTATCTGATAGACTTTTGTGTTTTAAGAATTTAAACCTTTCTTTCTTCATGAAAAATAATATCTGCACCTTACAAGTAACCAACCCACTAGGCTTATTCAACTGTTGGAACTCTTGAATATATGGCGCCTGAAGTATTACTAAAGAAGGGGTATGGAATCGAGTGTGATTGGTGGTCCCTAGGTGCTATCATGTATGAAATGCTTTTAGGTTATCCTCCATTCTGCTCTGATGATCCAAGGATCACATGTCGTAAGGTAATATGGCCAGTATCCAAGCTACGTTTTCAGTCCTTTAATTTTCCTCTTACTCTCATATTTGCTTAGACAATATCTCTCTCCTATGTTAGATAATCAATTGGAGTACATGCCTTAGATTCCTTGATGAACCAAAATTATCAAATGATGCCAAAGATCTTATCTGTCACTTGTTGTGCGATGTTGAAAAAAGGCTGGGAACCAGAGGAGTAGAAGAACTAAAGGTATTTTCTTCATTATTTCTTCCCAATGATATTAATTTTCTTTCATGCTAGTATTAAATGAAACATCAGAATGTTTTGCTTATTTTTAGCGATTAACTTCCGGGGTAGAATCAATACCAGTTAATTGTTATGTGAATAAACACCAATTAAGACCCTGTTCTTTTCAATTTATTTTCCATTTAGTTCAGTTCTGCCATGCATAGTTATAAAGTTATGGTGAAATAAGTTCAATTCAGTTCATATACTTATAAGTTGAAAAGAACAAAGCCTAATTTGCAAATGGTCTTGTTCACAGAATATGTGTTTTTGACCCTTTGGTAATGAAACTCTGTAGCATTCTCATCCATAGTTTATCTTATACAGTCTACGATGGTTGGTTTAATATTCTTATTTTCCCTCTATTTTAGTCACATCCTTGGTTTAAAAGTGTACAATGGGATATGCTATATGAAATGGAAGCTGCATATAAGCCTACAGTCAATGGAGATCTGGACACACAGAATTTTGAGAAGTTCCCACATGTGAGTTCATATTTTTCAAAATTAGGCATTTTTTCTTTCTCTTATTTCCTTCCTCATTCTTATTCTTCTGAAAAAATCCTATATTTCTTGATAGTTGGAAGTCACGCAGTCCACAAGTCCAAGTGTTGGACCTTGGAGAAAGGTAATGACTCTTTGGACACTCTTGGATTAGTATTGATGCATAAATGATATGAGAAGACCAAGTTAACTTTTATCATTAATTTTTTATCCTCATTTCACTAATAATAATAAAATTCCTTGTTGAATTGGCGCTGTAGCTTCATATGTGCTAGTTTCCCACTTACACTTTAAATTTTGACATGATTTCTTCATTTGAACTTTTCCTTCACGGCTGTTTACATCTTCCAGTAATGAACATTTCCGGGATGTTTACATATATAATATAAGTTGTTTTCTATGATTATGGGAAACTGTTTTTAGCAAATTACCCTTCAATTTTTTTTACCACCACTCTTCTAAAACTAAAATTTATTTTTTCATTTGATACTTCCAATCAATAATTTGCAACTTTTCATGTTTACTTGTAGTATGTAATCATATTGTATATGATTATTGTGTTATCATTCTATTTGCCAGAGAAATAAAAACACATGAATGCATATTTATTTTTTTATGTTTGTAAATACATCCCTATATTTTCATTATTTACGTGCTAACCTCTGTTTCCAAACCCGTATTTTATAGAAGAATGTTTCTCTTGTCCGTTTCCATGCTACCTAGTGTGTTGGCTTGGTTCAACAGATGCTGACTTCAAAAGACACCAATTTTATTGGATTCACTTACAAAAAATCAGATGTCCTTAACTCACTACAAAGTTCAGGTAATTTCGGAACTTTTTCAGATGCCATTTGGTATATTATGACTTACAAAAGTCTAAGTACATATTTCTTTTTGATCTTGAATTTAAGAAGTGTGTACGAATAGGGGGGAAATTTTTAGATTGTTTGCCTTTATTTATTCTATTCCGACCCTACTACGTACTTGAGCATTTGCTTTAAAAGATATCATTTCATGATTTTATCTGATCAACCATCGAATAACAAATTGCTTGTACACCATTTTTTTCTAAGCTTTAAAAAAAAAAATTTCTTGAAAGATTTTCCTTTTTTATACAGGAACAGACGTGAAATTAGATGCATCTTCAAAGACACCATCTTTAATTTCCTTGTTAGGTATGAATCTCCTCTTTATCTTCTTTCCCTCCTTGCTTAACTGATGGTACATTCGCGTAGTAGCATGAAACTAGAAAACCATTGCCACTGTGGAAGTAGATTATTGAACATTGTTGATACATGCATGCATACATACATACATACATATGTTCTTACTTTGTCACTGGATGTTCTTGCTTTTTTCTATTAAAATGTTTGGTGATTTCTTATGCACTATTTTGGTGATTTCTTTCTTTCATTGAATGCAATTCAAGAAATGTGTGCATCTGGTGCACAAAGTGAGAGTATAGTACAAATTCTGAAGGGTGATGCATCGCATGGAGCTTCTTGGCTTGTTGGTAGGCATGCAATGCCAAAAATAGCAAGGTGTCTTTTCAACTTGAATGTAATGATAATATGTTTTGGATATCACTAGTTCTTTCAACTAGTACTTTATGGATGTCATAATTAGTACTTTTTGGATGTTGCTAGTCTTTGTTATTGAATTGTGAAACATGAATGTTATTTTATGAATTATATTTTTATTTAATATGATTGCAATGGTATGATATATACAAATGCATACACGTGTAGAATAAAGTGTAGCATGTTGGCTAATCATTAAAAGTGTTGGTAAAACAAAAAAGTTAACAATTTGAATATGTTGGCTAAAAGAAAAAACGTTTTAATGAAAAGTGTTGGCATTTATAGCAAAAGTATCACCATATCAAGTGAAAGTGTTATTTCCATATGCATTTAGCAATATCTAAAAAATGTCATTAAAATACAATCAAATGTTACTATAGAGTTCTATGCCAACACATTTTACCATGTAGCCAAAAATGACCAAAAGTGTCGATGTAGGGAGCTATAGCCACATTCCATTTCCCGACTATTTTTTTGGTAAAAGTGTAGGCATTGCTCCTAAGCCAACACATTTTTGCGTTTACACGACACTTTTTCAGTGTTGGCAGATCCAATATATGGTGTAGGGGCTGGTGGTGAAGTTGCTATTACTGAAAACAGGCTCGCTGACTAACTACACATACTTTGAAAGTTGTGTGGTCTACCATATGGTAGAGGATAAAAAGCTCAATTGGCCAGTGGTGATTCTTCACCACTTGAAAAAGCTTACTACCTTTTATCACTATGGTTACCTCATAATTGAGATTATAAGGGCAGTGAAAGTCGACATGGCTTAGTTTTTGGGGGAGTTCGGTGAAATAGTCCTGCTAGTGAAGAAGAGGCTTGAAATGTCACATTTCAAAAAGCTGGCTCACAACCAGGTTCATGCTAAGGACACTAAAGCTCAGTAAAAGTAAAAGCTGAAGTGTGTACCAATAGTATTGCCTGCGGACATCCGCAAGGAGGAGGAAGACCAGTTTATGCTGGACTTTGAGGAGAGTGGTGACTCTGATAAGGCTCCCATCTCTAGCATCTTGGAGAATGTGACCACCATCCTCTCCAAGCCAGAGAAGGCTGCTTCCTCTAAGGCCAAAGGGAAGAGTCCAACTAAGTCTAGTGATGCTCCAGCTTAGCATCAAAGAAGGAAGATGCAAGCCAAAATCCATACCCAAAGGGAGCCAAAGGCTGAGTTGCTAGAACAGCAAGATGAGGAAAAAGAAGCTAAGGATGAGGCCAATGAGTCCCTGCGCCAAAGGAAGCTCAAGATGGTGTTCTTAGATGATACTAAGGAGCAGGTTGAGGCCAAGAAGTCTAGAGATGAGGACCAACTTGGGTCCAACGCTGCTGAGAACATTCAAGAACTTTTTACAAAACTTAAAGGCACTCAGTGAAAGCGTTCTGCCACCACAGGGCCACTACAGAAAAACATGCAGGTGGTGAGCAGCGAGGAGGATGCTAGAGAAACCCTTACCCTGATCCCGGAGGAGTATAATCCTCAAGACCCCAGCATCCCCACTACTACATTCACTCATGTTGAGGAGCCTTCTTCTCAGCATGAGCGACCTCAGGCTGACCCATCCTTGGGTCAAACAGCTAACCAAGAGGTTCCGCACAATCCTACCCCCTCATCTTCTCTTGTAAATCCTCAAAACCCTTCTCTTGTAAATTCTTCTATTCCATCTGGTTATCCTGAAACGCTGAAAAGTTCTTCTCCTTCTATCTCTGCAGATTCCCCAAATCAAATCTCTTCACCTAAAAATAGCCAAGATTCTTTTCCTCCATCTCCAGTACATATTTCTTCAACACCTTCACCTATACATTATCAACTAATAACCAATTCTTCTAGAGCCATTGTACCTTCTATTTCACTCAAACCAACTTCTTCATCTATACATAGTTCTGAACATACCCTTTCTTCAAACCCATCCTCAACCCCCTTAACCCCTCTGGTTAGGGAAGTTCCCAACATTGAAAACTCCACTCAGCAGGGAAAAGCAATTGGTTAGAATGCTAAGGCAAATTTTACAGCTAGTGAAGCACTTGAACCCAGCTAAAAGCCAGCAATGGCTGATACATCTTTCTTAGCACAGATCCGAGAGTTAGCAAGGAAGAAATTTCCTACGCTCAAGATTGATACTGAGTTAGATGGAGTAGTAGGTAACATGCTACTTGCTCAGGAATTGACAGACTTATCATACATGTCCAAGGTAAAATTGGCTGAATTCGAATAGTACACAAGTGTGCCTGGTGACTCTCTATTCTTCGAGGAGTTTGAGAGGATCCAAGGTAGCTTGTTTGTTATTCGAAATCACTTAACAAAAGAGAGTGCCAAGAGCCTGGTAGATAAGATGGCGCTAATCCTGAATGGTTTAATGGACTTTGCAGCCCAGCTTGGGACAACTGCTACATCTATTCCCACCTCTATTATTATGGAAAATGCTGTTGCAGGAAAGATAATGAGTAGCATAGATGCTGCTATTGAGCAACTAAGTCTCTTGAGTACTAACGCGACTACTCATGTGACACAGATTCATGAGCTCGATAAGGAGCAAGCCAAGATTAAGAGACTAACCGATCGCAAGATCGAGGATGTCTCCAAAGGGTTGCATCTACCAAGGACGTGAGCAACAGCATCACAAAGATGGTAGAAATCGAGTCACGGTTCTTGCTAGTCCATAATAACAAGCAAGATGAGGTCCTCAAGCTGTTAAAGGATATCTCGAAGAAGCTAGACAAGGCCCCTGTCATGAACATTGACTCTCTCAATACCAAGATGGATACCCTTCAGCCAAAAGTCTCTGATCACATAACGGAGAAAGTCTCCCCATCGCAAAAATTCCTAGTGACTTCCATGGAATAGATTTTTCTAGACTTGCCTATGCCTAGCATGCCTCCAACCGAATCCCTCTGCCCTAAGACTAGAATGACAATCCACACAAAGCTGAATGTCATAAAAATCGAGGTGGAAATCTGATGAAGAAGGTGGATTCTCTACTCAAGATGGGAGAGCTGGATGGAAAAGACAGCTACTAAACTTCATGGTGTTGTCCCAAAATTCTTGATATTGAAGCTCAATTGATGATTGCACTAATAGAAACAGACTTTCATGGTCTCCTTCAGTGTTTTCAACAGTTTGGGAGTCAAGGTTTTGACCAAATAGCTCATCTCTCGTGTTGCCACCATCTTCTTCTCAACGAGCTAAATGACCAAGACTTCTTCTCAACCAAGGGAATGGGCAATTGGAGCAGGAGATTTCCCCACAGATAATTGGCCAGCAAGAGAGCTTCCAAGCTGCACTCAAAGCCTTTAATGTCTTTCATGATCAAATTGTTCAATGTTCGATAGCAAAGGGGGAGAAGGTAGCTGAAAATGCACTTAAAACTGTAAATCTCAACAAGGGATCTCTTCTAAGGCATTCTCATCTGATGCATCCTTTAAATAATTCAAATCAGGACAAGAATAAGATTGCTAGATGTTCCTCATCAGCCCATAAGAGATAGTTTAGGGCCATGTTCCAAATAGATGTAGAACTTGTAATAAGGCTTATTGTAATATTAGCTCAGCACATACTTTATGTACTAAGTCATTTTGAAATATTAATAAAAATACAATTTCCTACCTCAAGTTAAGATCTTCTTAACTTTTTTATGCTGTGTATGTTTTCTATTGTGTATCTAACAATATAGTAAATGAAAACATAAAAGAGACCAAATCTTTGATGATAAAGCTGAAGTCAAACAATGTCCCAAGTTAAAGAAGAAATCCTACAAGTGTGGGGGAGCTGAGCCGCTTGTAGAAGACTCACGTAGTATGGGGGAGCTCAAGCTGTCTAAGGGAAGTCACTCAACACAAGGGATCAAGTTTTACATCGCTTTCAGGTATTTTGTAATCTCTGAACTATTTATTGAATTAAGTTCTTCGACTACCTAGTTTTCTATCTGTCCAAAATGGGGGAGATTGTAGAACCCAAGTTAATTGCACTTCACAGTACTGAGTAGTTTTGGAAATAGCAAACTATCTAGGATAGTGATTAATTGAGTATTAAGTAGACTCTAAATTAATAAAGCTGACTTGAGTTTATTCAAGGGAGAATAACTCAGTTTTGCTAGATGTTTAATTCAATTATGACTTAGAGTAGGAAAAGGTGAGTTTGTGCTGAGTACTGTGTAGTTAAGGATTACTTCACTTAGCTCATGCTGAGTCTTGCTTTTATTTAATTAAAAGCACATTTTTGGACACGTAGAGACTTTATGACACACGGGCTACTAACTTCGTTTGTGAAGGAATGAAATATTCTTTAATTACTTTTCAAGAGAAAAGGTGTTGAAATTAAGAAAGATTCCTACGGTCCTCACAATGCCAAAAAGTGTCTGTATGGATGTTAGAGATTCCTCTTTATAGTCCAAGTAAAAGGAATTTTCTGTTATGCGCCCCATCTCAAGTGTCTTTGCGCGTTTCTATCAATGTCAGCAAGTTCTCTAATGAGAAGACTCCATGTGGCATCCTACACGTCTCTCTTAGAACCAAATTGCTTGAAAACAAATAAGATTTTGTCAACGTAATTTTATCGTGCCTCAACATTCAAATTCTATCTCTAAACATCCTTGAATCTATCTCCAACGGGAAGATTCGAAATATTTGAAGAGATGAGAAATTGAAGATCATCAATATCGTAAAGTTTGCAATGGCTACTTCACAAAGCTTCAAAGTATAAATATAAGACTGGAGTAGTCATTCAAACTTGGTGAATCACCTTGAATTTCTTAAGAGATAAAATTCTATGCAAATTACTCTAGCTTCCAAAGAAATTCCATTGCAAGTAATCAACAAGCAATGATGTCATATCTGTTTGTAATAGGGAGAAATTACTTAGATTAACATTGTAAGGATTCAATAATTCTATAAGTTGAATCCAGTTCGTATTCTTATTTAATCTGAGTGTCAGTTTGGGAAGTGTACCCAAACTGAGTTGAGCGGTAGTTAGAAAGGAAGGTACATTCTATAATAGTGTCTTCCGGCTGTAAAGGATTCTCCTCCTATTGAAGAAACGACTCACTAGTGGATTAAAGCTCGGAGATGGTATCCGGGGACTGGAGGTAAGCTAGGGGCCGAACTAGGATAAATCTCAAGTGTTGATGTTCTATCTCTAAGCATTAAGCTATAGCCGTGATCAGGCCATTCATTTATATCTCTCATTCATTTATCTGCTTATCATCTGATCTGTGCTGAGTAGCCTTACTCAGCTAAAGATTGAAGATAAATTGTGCCAGCATAGCTGAGCAGTTTATAAGTTTTTATATCGCACTCAGCACGCATATAAAAATCGAACTTGGTGATTAAACTTTAAAAATCTAAAAGTAACCAAGATTAAGCATTCACCCCCCCTCTATTGTTGTTAAGAGCCCATTTACGGATTAACATTCATCACATCCAAATTTCATGTGCTTAACACACATTTATATGCTTGAGTATTATGTATTTAATATCCCATATTACCTTAAAAAGAAAAAAATGCTACCGAACAAGTAAAGTAGTCTATCTAGTACCAGTTTTAGCAAAGTCCTCAATAGTTATTGATTTCTTACCAAATCAAGCTTCATTCAACAAATGGTGATCATCAACCATTAGAGACTTAGAAAATCAAACCTTAGACTCCTAATCAAGCATTAAATGGCTAACAAAGATTAATCACTATTTGAAGACACTCCAAATGAAGAAATTAACGGCTAGAAGACCTTGAAGATCCAAGCCTTATCTCACAACGGTCACAAGATGTGTATAACAACTTCATAATGGTTAGCTACTTCAAATTATCTATAAAAGCTTTCCAAGATCAATTATGAAGACACAACACAAGATAACAAGAGCTTAATTGATTATCTCGTTTGCTACTAAAGAAATTAAGCTTAATTTTAGATTAAAAAACACTGAGTTAAGTACTTCATAGTAATTATCTTTAGATTATCTTAGAAGAAAGAGAGTGTAATTTTGAGTGATCAAGTGTTCTTTCTTCACAAACTTATTCAATCTTAGAATTGAAAAAGCACTACTTGGGTTATTGGTAGTGGGGAACTTGGTTATTGTATTAAAACTTGTAATAACGGTACTTTCACGTAAGGAATAGACTAAGTTGTAAATAGGTTTGCATTCTACCTCTTGGAAAAAATTCTATAGTTGATTAAAGATCGAGAAAAAATCAGGGGCTAGAGCAGGTAAAGGATGCTGAACCAGGATAAATCACTTTGTTTGCTTTTTATTTCAAAACCTTTTACTTCATATCTGCTACTAATATCTCTATTTATCAATACTATCTTCTTACATACTTTGTTTATCTGATATTGATTGCTGTTATTGTATGACTACATAAGTATGTATTGAATGTTGTTAGTTAGATTCACAATAGTCTATCATCTTATTCGTATGTATATTAACATTGATATTGATCATATGTATTGAGATATATTTGTTATTGCTCTGTTTATTCTGTGAAGTGATATTAATATTGACTCTGGCATTGATATTGATACTAAGCCTCCATGAAAAATTTTAAATTACCTATTATTCAATTCACCCCTCTCTTTAATTAGTTGTCCATATATAAGGATCAACAAGAGGGACTCATAGTCTATCATTTTAAAAGTAGGTACTGCTTAAGATGAGATGGGTTGAGGAATTAAAAAATTTACATTCTATCTCTCACTTTCTAGTTCTTTAACAATATATCCAAAAGAGCCAATGATCTCATCATATCCCATTTCCTCATCTTGTTCAACACTCTTCTCTTTATGTGCTTTATTGTTACTGGTATCCATAGCAGAACCTGCATCCATTTCTTTTGAACCCATCATCTCTTCTTTGGTTACCTCAAAGGTTGATTTAACATTTATTTCTCTTATCCAAATGTCAAAGGAGTCATTTTCGCTTCTTGTATAGCTTAAATACTCAAAATTGGGACTAGCTTGTTTCAAACACATTCACAAAACTACCTCCATTGTTGTATATTTCCTTACTTTCAAACTTTTCACCAACTTGTGATTCTTCATTTTCACTATCATCATTATCACCTTCAATTTCAACTCCATCTTCATTTGATTATAACCATTTTCATCATCATCTTCACTATCAATTGAATCACCACCAACTTCAGGAATAAATTCCTTCTTCTTTTCTTCCAACTTTAGAGATCTTCCAAATCTCTTTGCATCAATTACTGATTTCTTTTGAACTTTTATTCCTTTTTCCTCAAATTGTTCAATATCGTAGTGGAATAATAAACTTGTCAGAATCATGTTATAATTAAGAGATGCTCTTACATTTAGCCTTGTTAAGTGTTGGAGCATTAGGCATGGAAGGTTTATTTTCTTCCCATTAATTACTATCCACATTAGACATCTCTCTAGTTTTTTCATAATGGTTTGATTTGATCTTCTTGGAAGCATGACTATGGTGAAGATGTGTTGAATCAACTTAAAGTTCGCATTAATATAACCAACACCAATCTTCACATGAGTCTTAAAACTATCTTGAATTCCCAACAACATCTTGGAAAATTGCCTTGGTTTGTAACCAATCACTTCTCTAATTATTCTAAATCTCATCTCAACAGTAGGAAAATAAAATGTGTTGGGTAAATTCATTGTTAATATATAAAGCACAGAGTAAAATAATTCCATGACTAAATTTTTCTAGAATAGGTTCGTTGATACCTAAAAAATACAACCAGTCTTGTTATCCGAACAACTTTCCTCCTAACTTCATTTTGTCATGCAAAATGTTCAAATCTACTCTTTTACTAGGAAGCAAACTTCTTTCCAGAGCATTTAGGTATATAAGAGTACCTCTAATGGGGATTAATCTTTATGGAGATGGTTCAAGCTTGCTTTTCTTTGATCTTTTCCTTCTAGAAGTCTAATCAATCTTTCTTTTGGCACTCCTAATTCTCGAGGATACTGGAATGATTTATTTTAAAGTTCAATCTTTTCCCTTTCTCTTCTATGATGGAGTAACAAACATGGGTTTAAATTAAGATCCCGATTGAGTTTATTTCCCTTCAACATGAGTTGGGATTGAGCTTTCAGCTTTTAGAGTGGATTGTTCATATTAACAAATTTTCCAAATTTGGGTAAGTTTCTACATGTACATAGGATTGCATTTAACTTAGTTTAATTTTCTCAACCTCTAGTCAAGGATTAGGTCTATACACAACCCGTTTTAATGTAGAATTAGCCAAAAACAGTTGTTTTTGTTAGGAGGTTAGACATCTATGTTTTTTAGAAGAAGATTTCAACTTTCAGAGGGAAATTTTTGGTCAGAGAATGCAAGAACAAAAGGAAAGTTTAGTTAGTGAAGATAGTTTGGGAGTTTTTAGAGGAAATAAGTTAGTAGTGGATAATAGTTGGATTTGTTTTTTGGAGAATGGTTTGAACTTCACTTTGATGCTCTAGGTGATGAAAGTTTTGTAACTTTTGAGAGGAAGGAAAAGTAGCCCATTCAAATTTCACAATTTGTGATCTTTTATAGAGGTAATCATACCTAAGTTCTTGAAAAGCAATTTACTTTTTCCCTCCAAAATTGAACCTGACACCTACCTCTTCATAATTGCGATTTTCCCCTTAAATTCTTTTCCTCCTTTTCTTTATTGCATAAATTAGCTTAATTGATCATTCCTCTCTATTTCATAGATTTATCCAATAGTAAAATTTTACTTAATGTTAAGTAATCATATAATATGAAATAGATAAGAAAAGGTAATAAACTAAATTTGTCAATTTTTGTAGATATATACTATATGGTGATCTTCTCATACAAATAATTATCCTTAGCTTGTTAAATTTGTTCTTTATTTAGATATTTGTTGAAGGCATCTATTATTTGGTCTTGAGAAAAAATGCACTCCAAGTTAATCGCTTCTTTTTACACATAATCTCCGATAAAATGATGTGCAATATTAATGTGATTGGTTCTTGAATGTTAAATAAAATTCTTTGTGATGTTGATAACACTTAGATTGTCAAACTTTATAGGAATGTGATCATACTTTGCACTATAGTTCATCAATTATTGCTTGATCTATAGGATTTACGAGACACTTTGAGCTAGGATAACATATTCGGCCTCCGTTGTTGATATTGTCACAATAGGTTTCTTCTTTCTTAACCATGATATGAGTGATTCTCCTAGCAATTGACATGTTCTTGAAGTGTTCTTTCTTTCCAATTTGCATCGACCATAGACAACATCACTATAACTTACAAGATCAAAGCTTGTATCTTTTGGATACCATATCACAATATCTTGAGTACCATTAAGATACTTAAAATAATATTCACAACATTCAAGGGGGATTCCTTGGAGTTAGACTGAAAACGAGTACATAAACATAAACTAAATAGAATATTAAGATGACTAGATGTTATATAAAGTAATGAACTGATCATACCTCTATACTTCTAGTATCTACCATTTAACCTTTAACATCTGCATTTAGTGAGCACATAATGCTCATAGGATTCATTATACGTTTTGAATTTTCCATTCCATATTTCTTGACTAAGTATACATTGTTTAACATATGAAAGTTCCTTCTTTTCCTTGTTAGCTTTTTAATCCAAGAAAGAAGTTCAATTCTCCCATCATGGATATTTCAAATTCTTTGCTCATCTCATTGGAAAATTCCTTACATAAAATCTCATTAATAGAACTAAAATTGATATCATCTACATATATTTGCGTAAGTAAAGTATGTTTATTAAGAACTTTAGTAAAAAGAGTAGTATCAACTTTACATCGGTTGAATAGTTATAAAGTAACAATGTACTTAACCTTTCATACCATGCTCTAGGTGCTTGTTTGAGTGCATTAGCACCTTAGTGACCTTGTAGACATGATCCAGATACTTGCTATCTTCAAATCATGGTAGTTGTTTGACATAAAATTCTTCATTGAGATAGCCATTAAGAAAAGCACTCTTAACATTCATTTGGTAGAGTTTGAAGTCCTTTTATCATGCAATGCACAAAGCATTAGAATAACTTCTAGTTTTGCAATCGAAGTAAAAGTCCCATCATAATCTACGCCTTCTTGTTGATTATATCTTTGGTCTACCAATTTGGACTTGTTTCAGATCAACTTTCCATATTCATCAAGTTTGTTTCTAAATACCCATTTATTTTCAATTATGGATTTAGGAACAAGATGCCAAACTTAATTTCTCTTAAATTTATCAAGTGCTTCTTTTGTAGCCATAAAGACAACTTTCTTCCAATTCAACTTCTTCAAGATTCTTTGGCTCTATTTGTAAGACAAATACAACATTCCAAAAGTATTCTCTTATTTATCCTCTTGTCATAATCTTTCATGAAGAATCATCAATGATGTTTTCTTTAAAATGATATTTGTTATATCTCATTTCCTTTAGAAAATCATGCTCTCTAATTTTTGAACTTAAAGTTATTCAATATCATGATTATCATTGTCTCTTTCATATGGAGATAGATAACTAGTTTCTTGTTGAATATCTTGTGAATCAAGTATCTCAAAAGTATCCTCATACTTCTTTCCTGGATTGGGGTTAGTTTCATCAAATTCAACATGCATAGATTGTTCAATAGTAAGAGTTCTTCTATTTAAAACTCGATAAGCTTTACTATGTGAATAATAACCCAAGAAAATACCTTTATCAGATTAAAGTCAAACTTACCGAGATATTCCTTATTGTTGAGAATAAAACTTTTGCAACCAAAAGGTCAGAACTAACTTATTTCAGGTTTCTTTCCTTTTCATAGTTCATATGGTTTTTTTCTTTAAGATGGGATTTACCAAGGCTCGATTAAGTATGTAACAATTTGTATTCATGGTTTCAACCTAAAATTACTTTGGTAACCCAATTTCACGAGCATTGTTTTTGTCATCTCCTCAAGATATATATTCTTTCTTTTTACAACAACATTTTGTTGAAGAGTTTTTGTTGTATGAAATAATGAGAGATTTCATGCTTATCATAAAAAGATTCAAACATATAATTCTTGAATTCCTTACCATGATCAATTCAAATGGTTGAAATAGGCATAACTTTGAAGCTTAGGAATTTCTTACATAGACTAGAAAATTGATCAAAAAAGCTTCATCCTTATGATGCAAGAATAATACCCAAGTAAAACATGAATAGTAATCAACAATCACAAAAGCATATATTTTCCCATTGATACCATATGGTTGTACAAGACCAAGTAAGACTAGATGCAAAAATTCTAAGGGCCTCAAGGTTGTCACAACATTATTATAAGAAAAGGAATTTCTAGCATGCTTTCCTTTAAAACAAGCATTACATACATGGTTCTTATCATAACCTCTCACTAAGTTATGCTTAGAAAGTTTAGAAATTAGTTTCATACTAGCGTGACCTAATCTATGATACCATAACAAACTTTTATCATTTGGAGATTTTAGACAACTATATTAGCAAGGGAGTTCACATGAATAATATGCATTATTGATCCTAGGAGAATTTAGCATAAAATTACATGCATCACACTAATTTGAAATTTGAAGAGTCAAATGTAACTTTATAACCTTTGTCACAAAGTTGACTCACACTTAAAACATTGAGCTTGAGTCCATCAACAAGTCAAACATCATCAAGCCATGGATTACTTCCAACATTACTAATGCCTATTATATGTACTTTCTTTTTTCACCAAATCTCATTGTTTAGCTTGTTTATGATTTTAGGGAGGAGAAGTGTTTCTTATCATCTATCATATGTCTAGAGTCTCCAGTATCAATGTATCAGTTTGAATTTTCCCAAGAGCTCTTGAGAAAATTTGCTAAACAATTTAATCAGCTTTAGTTACCCACAACATTTTGAGTACTTTAGTGTTAGAGTCTTTTATATTCCTCTTAAGAATCCACATATCTTTCTTGCTTGATTTAGCATTGTTGAACTTTGTTCCCTACTTGGTTACAATAGAAACACATAACATGAATTTTCAATTTGTGATAGAATGGTTAGGTTCTTTTAGCTCTTGAATGTGGTGGTGTTGCACTCAATTTCTTAGAATGGAACATTCTGTTGTGTAATTTTCTCTGAGGGTGGAATGATTGATCTTTCTAATATGAGTGGTATCTCTTATTTTGATGAAACTGGGAGTTTTCAGGCTTTTTTTTTTGGGAAAGTTTTTTGTCTTTTAGTTGTAAAATAGGCTTTTTTTATTGGAATTTTTATGAATGAGCAGCGTTTGTTTGGTTTTTTCGATGTTGGCTGAGTATCTGCCGTTTTTCAATGATAGGGTTGGAAGTAGAGAAATTGAAGGACATCACTTCTTTTTCATGGCATAGGTCACTTTCAAAACCTTCCTCATAGTATCCTATTCCATGCATGTCTCCATGGACCTTTTGGGGGTTAAAAATAAAATTCAACATCTTGATTCAATCCTTGAATATGGTGAAAGTAACTTTTATTTCTTCCTTTTAATATTCAAAATATGTGACCTTATACACTAAATAAAGATTAGTATTATTCTAAAGAAACCTTACTTTTTTTTCAACTCTGTACTTTATTTTTCTTGTTCTTTTGAAATATTTGAAGTATCTCCCATTTTTCTTTCGGACGCTTTTCTCTCTCCTTCTCTTCATCTTTTTCTTTTAGCTCTCTTTCTAGCATAATGATTCTTATATCTTTTCTCTCATATCTTCTTTCATATTTTCACTCTTATTAACAAGATTAAAATACTCATTAATTAAATATTTTTATGATAAAGAAAGTTTAGGATTACCTCATCTTCCTCTGTATCCACCATTTAAGGTTAAACTCAAGAAGTGGATGTGATTACTTCAATTTTAGACATGAAGCATATTTGGGCTTTTTCTTCCTTCTCATCTTCTTCATCCAAGCATGAGTTTTCAATATCACTCCAAGTTGCAAGCGTTGTTGATTTCTCCTTCTTGTGTTTGAGCTTGGGACATTCAAATTTGTAGTGCCCATATTTGTTGCATTCAAAACATGTAATGTCTTGTTTTGAATCCTCACTAATACAAAAATGGGATATTGTATTAGTTTATATAGCCATTTGCATCGGTTTTAAACTAATACGAATGTCACTGATACAACAGCCCAAAACATAATTGTATTAGTTGCAGAAATGATACAATTGTGTATCAATCGAATCGAATTTGGTGAAAATTGATGTTGTAGCCTTTAAGTTATAATCATATTTTTCATCAATTGTATCAATTTTCAGAAAAATTTGATATAAATGATTCAGCAACTCAATTGATTTTTTCATTTATTAACAAAATAAAAAGAAAAAAAGAGAAAAAGAGCATCGAAAGGGATTTAAACCATGGGCTCCTAATTTGGTTTCATCGTTCCTCTCTTCCCATTAGGCTATAGTGTCTCTTTGAGTTTTACTTCATCGTTAAATTATATATAGATTTTAATTCTCACAAAAACTAATATAATTGAAGTATATTAAAGTATCAATTGTATCAGCTTTGAACAAATCGATACAATTAAATTTTAATAAATAATATTTTAGTATTATGTTTCATGTCTAAGAGGGAAGGTATACAACCTGTTACAAGAGATTAGTATTGTTTTGCCAAAATCGATTCAATTGACTTAACATTTGCATTGGTGTTGGAAGACCGATATAATTAAAATTTATTGTGATCATATTGTAGTATCAATTGAATTACATTTAACAAAACTGATTCAATTGAACTCACAATTCCATCATTTTTGGAAGACCGATACAGTTGAAAACTAGCCGTTGGAGCATTGTGCTGGTGTATCTTCTATTTTCCCTTTTGTTTCCTTGAGTTGCAACAAGCCATTACCTGAATTTGTTGAGGCAGTCCCATACTGAACTAGTAATTAGAAACTAGAAGTTACAATGTATTATAATGGAGTGCTAGCATTCCACTTGATACATATCTAAAACTCTTCCATATTGTAGCTTCTTTACATTATACTTTAACAAATCAATAAATTAAAGTACAACATATTTCTTGAGAAATAAATTTATATTGTGATATATTTCATTCATCATAAATAATTGAGAAGAATTTATCATCATTAAAACTCATATGCTAAAAAGCCAACACAACTCAACAAGCAATAGTGCAAAAATGTAAATGAAACCAAAATGACATAGACATATTTTACTTGGAAACTTCTTCAATGTGAAGAGTAAAACAACAAGACATTTAATGGAGTATATCCCCACTTCTCTAATTGATAAGTTAAGAACAAACAACTCAAGTCTATTACCCACCAACAACTACAACGATACAAGAGAAGTCAAATAGTAAGTGAAAAAAACAAAAGAACCTCAAAGAGCAACAAAATTCCTAGATGTTTGTCTAGGACAAAACTTCCCCTTAAGGCACCCATCAATGCTCCATTGTAATGGTGCAACCAATTCAAGCTTCAAGCTACAAAACCAAGCTTTTTTAAGCAATGTTAAGTTGGTTTCTCAATCAACCAACACACAAACTGGTGCAAAATCCACCAAGGATGCACTGATCTAGACTATCACAACAATATCTATTATTTTTGTTCATGCATAGTGATAATTTAGTGAAATATCACTAAGCTCATGTTCATCACAGCTTAGGTAATTAGGTGGATCAAGATGCCTCAATATACCAAAGAAGACAAAGTCTAACCTTATCTCAACAGTGAAATAAGGTCAGTCTGCTATCAAGCCAAGTTAGCTTTTCCACTTGGAGAGATCTTTTTAACTAAGGAATAAAATCCAACCAAGATTTATTTCCTAAGATCTTTATCCATAATGAAGGTAGTTGGTCTTAATTAGGATTCTCCTTGTACAAGAATAAAACTCTATCCTATTGAGGAGATAAACATTTATTTAGGCAAGAGTTCTATTTGGGATATAACTCCCTCTCCTAAACTAATTTAGAGTTATACAAGTCTGTAAAAGGAACCCTTGGGTCATGTTCACCACTTTTCTACTGATAATATAAAAGTTCTAAATATGAACAGGTGTTGTCAGTATCACTTATCAAATAGAAAAATGATGATAACTTCAAGTATCTAGTTATAATGTGGTTTTAAAAGATATAGATCCAACAGGGAAGGAATTTGGTTCTAGATAACAAATAGAGTTACGGGATGAAAGAAAATAAAGTAGGTAAAGGGTTTTGAGTGGTAAACTGAAAAATAAACAGATGCATGAACAAATTAGAGAAGATGCAAACTATATAGATATTCTCTAAGGATAAGTATAGTAGAGTAAAATATGCAAAATAATCAAAGTTGTTCTAAGAACTAGATAACTTCAACAAACTCCATTCTAGATGCCCAAATATTCTATAATTCACCATAGAGCAACACATGAAATGACTTTTCTAAATCTAGGATAAACGAATTATGACACTTATAAGAACAAGGATAACAATAATACTATGGTTAGTATGGGTCACTCTCACATAGCCATATTTAGCAAGTTACCACTCCAAAAATGTTAGCTCACTAAACAGTGTTATAATCATAGAATCAGTGATTATACACAATCTTGTTGACCCTGAAATCACTCTTAAACTCAACTTGAAAGCATATAACTTGATTAATATAAACGACGCAAGGCGAAATACTCATTATGACACATAGACATATCATAAACTTCGAATTAGAAAGTATAAGTAGAAAACAAAGTAAAGTTGTAAGGTATACAAGTGAAAGCTAAAGTTGATCAAACCGTATCCACTCTTTTAATGGGAGTCATCAATTCCCGCAATTCCTATGTCTACTTTGAATTCAGTCTTGACTCTTACAGAACCTTCGCTAAGATGTTATTCTTGTAAATATTGAACAAATGAATGTTGAAGAAAAAAAACTTTTATTGATAAGTGTTAAATACTTTTCTACTGATAAGTTTAATAACTTGTTAGCAAGATTTTGGCTATACTTGTTTCAAAAGGCTTATCCCCAGTAACGGTGCCAAAAACTTGTTCGCGTTAAAGTATAGGTGCTGTCAATACCACTTATCAAATAGAAAAATGATGATAATTGCAAGTATACAGTTGCGATATAGTTTTAAAAGATATCGATCCCACAAGGAAGGAACCAGCTCTAAAGATCAACAAGAGAAATGGAATAAAGAAAATAAAATATTTTTGGATTTAGCAACTTACCATTCCAAAAATGTTGGCTCACTAAAGAGCGTTATAATCACAGATTCAGTGATTATACACAATCTAGTTAACCCCGAAACTACTCTTAAAGTTAACTCAAAAGCATATAACTTGATTATTATAAAAGACTCAACATGAAATATGCATTATGACACATAGACATATCATAAACTTTGAAATAGAAAGTATAAGTAGAAAGCAAAGCAAAGTTGTAAGGTATGCAAGTGAAAGCTAAAGTTGATCAAACCGTATCCACTCTTTAATGGGAGTCATCAA
>CATIWQ010282515.1:0-18902 GCA_949673415.1 Euphorbia schlechtendalii | reverse complement strand
ATTGCTATGAATTATTCAGCAAACTTAGCTGGAAATATTTGATGTTCAGCTCTAATTGGCACATTAAGATGCATTAAATCGAATAACTTAGTTGTTAATTGATTTATTAATTTTGCTCGTTATATACATGATTATTAATTTGTATAAATTCGATGAGCAAAAATGTCAAATGCTTAGGCTGTCTTAAGCACGTTGAGGGGCTTGATTATTTTTTTTGAAAAACTGAGGGGCTTGATTATTTTTTTTGAAAAACTGAGGGGCTTGATTATGAACATTACCACTCATTCCAAAATCTTGACATGTTGGATTGTCCAGCCTATATTCTTATGTTGTCCATTTATATATCAATTGATATTTATTAAAAATGTGTTTTAATTATTGGAATGCCAAATAGTACACACTAAAATCTTTTGTATCAATCTGAAACTAAAGTATCATTATAATAGAGATAATATAAACTAATGTATTTTTTTCACAATATAGACTTGGGTATTATTATGAATATTTAGAGTATTTGTTGTTTTTGTTTAACTTTTAATAAATAGAGCTCGGTATTCCGGACTCAACTTTCATCAAAAAAAAAAAAGAGAGGCCTATTTCCGGACTCAACTTTCATTGAAATAGGTCAAAATGATAAAGTTTATCATCAATTGGTTTATTAGGAAGTGACGCTACAAAAGGATTTTCGAAGGTAAACTCGACCTTGGGGATATCTTAGTAGCAAGCATTCATCTTTGTTGGTTTTTGTTTCATTGTAATAGGCGTAGCATTTGTTTCATGTCCACGGATCTCTTTGTAAACCCGAGATTTATTCTTTGTACTTAAGTTACTCTTCTTTCTTGAGAATAATAACTATTTTATTAATAAAAGAGAGTCGAAAGTTTTGTAGGCAAGCGTGGAAACCAACCTAGTTGGGGACCTCGCCCCAAAATTTTTTCCCCCCTCAAACTTTTAGCTTTCGGGGAGTCACGCTGACTCTCCGAGAGTTTTTCAAAAAAAAATTATGTGAGCAAGCCTATACAAAAGCGTGTATTGGTTCAAAAATAATATAATAGTAAGATGATTTTTTTTCCATAGAATAACTATTTAATGGAATAGAATAATAATGAATGTAAATTATAGACTATTATTGTTGAATCATTAATAACTATTAGTACTAGATATTATACTTGAAATAGTTATTCTTAGGTGAAATGAAATATTATGTATTCCACTTCTATTTCATTTCATGAGACATGAAATAGTTAGGAACAAAATATGATAGATTTACACAAATGATCTTCATATTCCACATTTTTCATTTGTTTTCATACATTTTAGGCTGAATACATAATTTACCCTCTGTAATTGATCCAAAAAGTCAACTGCTCCCATCAACTTTCAAACGCACCTCATTGCCCCCCTCAACTTGCAAAGATGCACCAATATGCCCCCGTCAATGTCACATGTCATTTTCTGATTAATTTGATTTTTCAAATATGTTATTTTTCTCTATCTACCAGAAGTTGACATATGGTATTCAGAGGGTAAACTGGTGCACTTTTCCAAGTTGAGGGGGATAACGGATGCGTTTAAAAATTGATGGGCCCAATTGGCTTTTTGGGACAAGTTCAAGGGGAAAATTATGTATCATGCCTTCGTTTAATTTAATTCCATGGAATAAACATTTCATGAACCAAACATATCACATGTATTTTAGTATAACAGAGCAACGTGTTTTATAGTTATCTTATAATTTACTTATAGTTATGTTATAGTTAACTTTTTTTATTTTTAGGCTCAGAATTTCTAATTCTATAGAAATGTGTACCAGCATATACAGCAGCAAGTGTTTGAATATAATAACAACAAATCTTACAATTTTCATAGAGTTTACTTGTATTGTAGTTATATTAAAATGGCAATTGTTTTTTGACCTCAATGTTAAGATGAGTTAAGTTTTCGTGAAAGTATATATATGAATATTATTATTACATCAAAATATCAGTCATTGTATTTGCATATTATTAGTGTCATTTTGTATGTGTTCTTAGGTATGGATGTTACTAATTTTGAACTTAATTTCATATTTTAGTTGTTTCGGATATAGATGGAAATTTACATGCAACAGATGATTTTAAATCGATTTTAGAGTATTTTGGACAGTTATTCGTATTTGGCCGTAACTTCCACATGTGATGTTGGATCAAAGCGATTTAGGATGCTTTGGAAATCTAAGAGATAAGACTACAATTTCATGTTTAATAGTCATCTTCAGATACAAACTCTATCTGCACGAAAATAAGGGCTAAAACTTTCAACCAAACTTTGTTTTATTTTCTTTAAGTTCTCAATTATAATTTAGTTTTCATTTCTCCTATTATGAGTAGCTAAACTCATAATCTTTCGATGAAGTCAATTTCATGACTGTAATTGGATTGTATAATTGTTCTTTCTCTTCAATTCTCAATCTATAATCTGATTCGTTTTTATTATTATTTAAGTTGATTTTTATTATTATCCACTTGATGTTTCAAGTAGAGCTCCTTGAGGTTTTCACCAAATTTATATATTGTTATTAGGGATGGCAAAAGATCCTGGATCTAGTCCGGATCTGTGGATCCGGATCCTTTTTTTAAGATCTGGATCTTAATTTTATAGATCCGTCGGATCCGAGTTGGATCCGGGTCTAGGAAAACGAATATGGATCAGAGTCCGGATTTTACAATGAAACCCAGATCCGTAATTAAAGATTAGTTATACTTTTTTATTTATTATTTACCCTGAAAAGATTGGATAATTAATATTATTTGAAATCCATGTAAATCCAATTGCATGAACGTTAAATGAGCATGTAAACTATTTAAAATAAGGTGAAATGTACAAGTATGGAAGCTAAAACTAAGAATTTGATGTTAATTACATGGACCCGTTTATGGACCCTGATCCGTTGGATCTAAATCTGGATCTAGATCCTAAAATTATAGATCCGGGTCTAATATATTCAAATGGATCCGGACTGGGTCCAAGCTGGACCCGGTCCGGATCCGGCCCAACGCCATCCCTAAATGTTATTCAATTATAAGTTCGTTGGTGTTTTTATAATTGATTTGTTATAACAAACGAGATGTTAGAATTCGTGGTTGTAGTTGAGTCTATCGAATTATTTCATGTTGAGTGATTAGTTTGATAAGAATTGGATCTTCAAATCTTAATGTTAATTTTGTGATTGAATCGTGTATGTTGGGTAAAGGGTTATTAAAAGGTCAAGAGATTAATTGCATGTTGGGTGCCTTTAATTTAATTTAGCAAGAAATACTTTATTGTAATTGACGAATCAGTGTATTTAAACTAATTGGTTGAAAGGAAAGATTATTTTTTGTAAACGTGATCAATCCAATGCAAGCCGAAAAAACGATTTCAGCAAAAGATCTTTCCACTATTGAATTTTCTCGTATTTTTATTTATTTTATGTTTAATTTTTAGTCTTAACTCCAAATCCATAACCTCCTAATTTTTAGTCTTAACTCCAAATCCATAACCTCCCCCCTCCCCCCATTTATTTAATTTTTTTTGAATGAAAGTGAGGAAGGGAGAAAGAAGGATCGGACATCCCAACTAGGTTGGCACCTCCGAAACCATCAAAACGCCCAACCTCTAAAATATATTAAAAAGAAATAAAAACACAAGCATGTTCGAAAAAGGAAAGCAACAAAGGAAAACAAAAAGCTAAGCTAAAAAAAGAAACTATGTGAACCGAAACATGCTTCGCCCACACAAATCATGTACCAATAAACTAGAGCAAAAAGGCAGGATATGATCCCAAGAACAATGGTTAACAGCTAGTCTTCCATAGGTAGCTAGTGCATCCGCAATACCGTTACCTTCACGAAAGATGTGTGACACCACAAGGTTCATGTCCCTCAAATGAACAATGCATATCTCCCAAGATTGTCGAAGGCACCAAGGAACCATCTTGGATCTCGTCTTGAAAAGCGTAACAACGTAGGTTGAATCACTTTCCAGCCAAAGGTTAAGCCATCCTCTTGAAAAGGCCAAATCGACCCCATATATTGCGGCCTTTAACTCAGCAATGAATGAGAATGTTACTTAGGTCGAAAAAGAAAAACAATGAACCACTTGTCCAAGATGGTTCCTAAAAATTCCCGACTCTCCCATTGATCTAGCTGAAGAAGCGTCTGTGTTGACTTTCAGCCAATTTATCGGAGGTGGAGTCCAACATATAGGAATAATCCTAGAGGCTGTGTGAAGCCTCGGCAACAATGCAAGTTGTGCTAGAATACCCCTTTCAACTACGGAGTTCCAAGTTGAGCCAAGACCAAATTTATCCATTCGTCTAAGGATGGTCCAAAGTTGACGTAAACAATGATGTATATTCGGTTGAACATCATTAAAAATCGCATTACATCTCGTAGTCCAAACTAGCCAAATAACATTCACCAATGCTGAATTCCACAAATATTGAATTTGCGAACTAAAGCGATGAACCATGGATGAGTTTAACGTTGTAATTAAATCTAATCCAACATCAAAGGAGCGGCCAAATAAAAATATGATGCTATTCCAAAGTTGCCCTGAAAAAGGACAATCAACAAATAAATGATTTCTACTTTTGCAATCATTACGGCAAAGCGAACAAATAGATACGATGTTAATACCTATTTTTGTGAGAACGTCATGTGTGGAGATGTATCCCGTGATTGCTTTCCAACAAATAACCGAGTAAGAAGGTGTTATAGATGAATGCCAAATCTTTTTAAAAATATCCTGACTTTCAGCTTGTGAATTCATCCAATAATAGAACAATTTTGCGTTAAAAACTCCGTTGATTGATGACTGCCAAGTACAAAAATCACCTTGACTAGATGGGTTGGAAATAGCTTTGATTTGCTCACTGACAGCTACCGGAATCACTGCTGGGAGGGCTGTCCAGCTAGTACTTGAAAAGAAATCCCCCACCTTGTCTGTTAAAGATAATCTTTCTTGACGATTTAAACCCATTTATTCCGCAACAGGAAGCGTTAGCCAATTCGAATTCCAAAAATTCAGATTTGAGTTCTCCCCAATGAACCAAGTAATGTTCCCACGAAGTACCCCATAAACCTCCCGAATGGAGCACCAAATGCTGGAATTTGATAGCCAAGTTTGTTGGACATCATTGCATACAAACCGCTTCCGCAACATGTTGAAACACATACTATTTCTGCAAAAAATACCCCACGCTATCTTAGCTAAGAGCGAAGTGTTGATGTCCACAATTCTTCTTAAACTGAGCCCTCCTGCTACTGTAGGAGATGTACACATTTTCCATGGGGCAGCCACAAGTTTTTTCTTGTTGATTGAACCAGTCCAAACAAAGTTCCGAGTAGCTCTTTCAATCTCAATTAAAAGAGAGGTCAGCCACTTGTATACTGAAAACGAGTGCATTAAAGAACCATAAATGATAGATTGGACAAGCACGATTCGACCTGCCATTGAAAGACTACTGCCAGCCCATCCGAAAACTTGCTCAAGATTCGATGCATGATTAGTCGTAAAAGAGATGCCCTTGGTGCTCCTCGAAAAAGCGGAACACCCAAATATGAGAAGGGTAATTTCCCTCTCTGGATGCCTATGATTACTGTCAAATGTTCCGCACGTAGCCCCATCACATTGTCACTGAAAAAAATGCTCGACTTACCCCATTTGACAAGCTGCCCGTAGATTTTTCCATAGAGGTCAAAAGTATCCCTTATAATTGACATATTTCTCAGACTAGCAGCACCAAAGAGAAGAATATCATTACCATAAAGCAAATGAGAAGTGAAAAATTCACTGGCCGTGTAGCAAATCGGAGTTAAGTTGCCAGCGTTGACCAGTGAAGAAATCGCCCGGCTAAGAAAATCTTCAGCAATGCAAAAGAGAAGAGGAGATAATGGGTCCCCTTGGTAGACTCCTCTTGCACAACCGAAGTAGCCAAGCGAGCCAACCGGAGTGACAATAGAGATTCTCGCTAAATGAAGAATATTTTGAATCTAATTCGTAAAAGTGTTCGAGAATCCAAAACTTCTAAGAACTTCAATTAAAAAGTTCCAACATAATGTATCAAAAGCCTTCTTAATGTCAATTTTTATTGCTAGATTACCTCCTCGACACGGGTGGTGAAGAACATTGACCCCTTCAGAAGCTATAGCAATAGCTTCATGGATGATTCTTCCACGAACAAAGCCAAATCGATTAGGCGATATAATGCGTGAAGCAATGTTTCCCAAGCGGCTAGCTAGGATCTTGGTGACAACTTTAAACACAACATAAAATTCATCATGGCAATCGGACGAAAGTCTTCAGCTCTCACCGCTCCCTCTACCTTTGGAATAAGAACCATGACACTTGAATTAATACCCGGTAGCATGTATCCAGTATCGAAGAATTGGTGAACAACTCTACATAAATCCGCTCCAATAATATTCCAGAATTTTTGATAGAAAATTCTGATAAAACTGTCCAGACCTGGAGCGCTTGCACCATCCATAAAGAAAACTGTATTCCTTATATCCTCAACCGTAGGCCGCTGAACCAGAAAGTTATTGTCTCCCTCAGAAATAAGATTCGGAATAATAGAGGAAACAACATCGCCATCTAAAAGAATATTCGAATCTACCCCGAAAAGATATGAGTAATAGGAGACCATGTACGAAGAAATCTCCTCCATATCATAGCTAAGCTGCCCATTTATCTCCAATGATCGAACCTCTCCTCCAGACTTCCGTGCACTCGAAACTCAATGAAAATAATTTGTATTTCTGTCCCCATCACGCAGCCGGCAAACCCCACAAGTCTCCTTCATATAAATCTCCTTTTGACATAAATGTCCTTTTGACATAAATGTAGGTCTAGTTGAGCATGACAGTCAAACTCCCTCCTCTTTAAATTCTCTGTCAAGCCGAGAAGAGAAATTTGTTCCTGAACATGAGCAAGAGCTTCCTGACTTAGCCAAATATTTGTGTCAAAATTCCCAAAAACATTTATGTTCCACGCTCACAAAATAGGACGTAAAGTCTTTAGCTTGAGAAGCAAAAGTTGCGCCGGAGGAAGAGATGGGAAAGGAGATTCCCAATGGTCAGCCACTATCTTTTGAAGCCTAGGATGTGTTGTCCACATGCTTTGAAATCTAAATCTGGAAACGCGTTGGTTCCTCAAATTTCCAGCCAATAAAATGGGATGATGGTCCAAAAAATGACGTGCCAAGATATTACAATTATAAGAACTAAAAAACCCCATGTAACCGATACTCACCAAAGCTCTATCAAGACGGGAATCTACCCTTTCCTCTCCTGACTTGCCATTAAACCATGTGTAAAACGGTCCTGTGGTAGCCACATCATATAATTGGCCAGCATCAATACACTCTCTGAATTCTCGATAAGCTCTCATGCTCGGTGCATTCCCAATTTTCTCATGCGCTCCTAATATCGCATTGAAGTCTCTTAACCAAGCCCATTTATCATTTATATCCAATGTAGTCTCTCTAATCAAATAAAATAGCCTTACCCGATCAGACAAGACCACACTCCCATATACAATACCATAATTAATCTCAACTCCATTAAGATCAATTTTGATACACACAGCCTGTTCTGAAACTAAACTCATCGAAATAGTAGAGGTCATACTAGATGATTTTAAAACCCATAAAGTCGGAAGTAATTTATCATTCACTGCCACTAAATCATAACCAATTATTCTCCAATATGAAGAATAAATCCTAGTACATTCAACCATTGGTTCCGCCAAACAAAGAAGAGTCGGTTTATGCAACAAAATTAAACTCTTAACATATTGCTGGGTTTTCGCATTTCCGAAACCCCTACAATTCTAATAAAGGACATTCATGGGGAATACCTAATTGGTGACCGTCACGTTTCACGTGATTTGTTTCTCCTAGTCAAAGAGTCTTGTACCGAGCCATGAGATGCAACCGAGCTTCCTCCTCTTCTCTTCCTTCGATCAACTATTTCCCATTGATTATCTTCCTGCTCAGCCATGTCAGCCTAGCTACTTCCACCACTCTCCGTAACGGTACGAGTTTTCCCATCTTCCGGAACAGTATTAAGTTTTGATGGGGTTAGATCAACCACCAAGTTAATCTCTTTGCGACTTTCAGACCCAGGTACATTATCGTTCCTCTCAACAGAATCTGATTCATCAGAATCCCCCTCAACCGAACTAGCAACTTGATCATTATTTGAGAGATCACCATTACCTCCTTCAGAACCCGAGGAGGAGTCACAGCCCATGTCAACCAACGAGGGCTTTACTTGATTCTCCTTTGGCTTCAGACTATCTGAAATATTATGAAAAATTTCATTTACCGGGATTTGATGCAACCTATTCTCCAAATCATGTTATCGTGGCTTACTCCGCTGCAAAAGGGTAATATTGGGCTGTGAATCGTCGGGATTGGGGGGCACATCCTTATTCGGTTGTTTATCGACCATTTTCCCTTCACTATGTGGTTCAACCACTATATTCTTCTTTGGGACAGTCTTCCTTTCATCAGTAGACCTAACATTACGCTTGCAATTATACGGCTTATGTTTTACAAAAATCAGGAAGATTCTCGAAAACAAGATCAACCCAAATCTCATATCCCTCTCTAACTGTATTCGGCAAGGAACTTGACAAATCAACATCCACTAAAATCCTCACATAGTGGCCAAACGACCCCTCTACCGTAGCTCTATCCACTCGTAACATAACACCAAAACTGCTTGCAATTTCTGCCAAGGTCGTTGGTTCCCAATACTCCCATGGTAGACCCATCATCCTAACCCAAATCTGTGCAGAGGTTGTATTTTTGGAAATAGGATCAAAATCCGGTACCCACAGCTGCAACCTAAATACACCGGGCTTTAGGTTAATGCTTCCTCTACCCCAAACATGATTTTTCATCTCTAAAGTTCCAAGCATGAAGTGATAATATCCACGTCCAATCGAAATCAATTTCCCATCCGACTTAATACCCCAAACTGCTGTCAACTGAATCTTCAAGTCACCAACCTTTCATGGGGCACTACCCTTGCCCTGAAATAATCGGCCAATTAGTGAATATTCACAGAGCTTGACCCTTTTTTCCTAAACGGATTGGGTAATCTTGACAGTCTTGAAACCACCACGATCAAGAACACATATCTTTGGGTTTACTGCTGCCACTGTCGACAAGTTACCTTGCGCAGCCTTGGCATATGATAGTCTCAAGCTCGATACAGTTTCACGTTATGGAGGAGGCTGCTGCTGTTGTGGATTGTATTGGAGTTCAAATAATTCAGCCACTAAAGAAGCAGCTGAAAATGGGTTGGCCATCACATGAGCAATCAAGAAAGCTAATCTTGGACCTCCTGGGTTTCGACTTTCAATCTTATCTTGAAGATTGCAGCTTCACAATATCAAAGAAACAATAACAAACAAGATGTAGCTAATGGCAGACGCTGCTTGGAATTTCTTTGGATCGGAATGAAGCCAAATCCAGCTGTGAGAACCAGCAATAACGGAGACACAGTGGAAGGAAAACACAAATTGTCAGAGAAACAAGAAGAAGACCGGAGATTTGTTTGAAATCAGATCAAAGAAAACATGATCTAGGGAGAAACCCTATCAGAGCTTGTTTGTTTCCTTCACTCACCCCACTTCCAATGTCATCCCCCCCCCCCCCCCCCCATTTATTTAATTGTATTACATATTCTTGATTGTCAAATTAGATAAAATTGATTATATTCTTGATTGTCAAATTAGATAAAATTGATTACCTAGTACCTGTTGAGACGATCTCGCAAACTACTGTTACAAATTTATTTTGTCTAATGTAAAAGGATTTTATTATTTTTGACGATTTCAACGCTCGTCAATCAGTAAAATATAATTATTGAAATCAGCACAAATAACAAGAAAGCAAGAAAAATACAATCAAATTTTCATCAATTCAGTAAATTAAATATATTGAATTAATACAGAAAAACTCAAAAAGAAAATAAAATAAAACTCATTTAATTAAATCAATATAAGATAAATAACTAAATTAAGGACACTTGAATCCCTCGGCGACCTTCTTGTTACATTGGTTGAGCATTAAGCTTAAGTCAATAGGAACATTAAGGTTAATTCCCAAAACCTTAGCTTTAATAGCAGTGCAAAGGCAAAGAGCAGCATCAACATCAGCAATTCCAGAAAGTAAGCTGCAACATTTTTCATTTGGTGGGATTTGAATTAGCCCTAACACATTGGCACATACCTTGAACTTCACTGCATCTTCTGGGCACTTTGCGGGACTCGCCATTGTCACAAATAACATATTCAGGAACAACAGAATTGCAACTGAGGCCAATGCTCTCTTTTCCATTTCTAATTTTAGTTATACTATTAATTTAATTAGCCTTTGATTATATGCTGAGATTGATGAGAAATGGAGTCTGGCGTTAGGGTTTATATAGACACAGAATAACATTATCTTTCTTTTTTATGAAAGAAAACAACTTGGTACAACTGTGCCAAGTTAGACATATAATTGAATTATTCAGCAAACTTAGCTGGAAATTAGTGATGTTCAGCTCTAATTGGCACATTAAGATGCAATATATCTAATAATTTAGAGGTTTATTAGTTAATTTCGCTCGTTATATTCATGATTATAAATTAATATCACTCCAAAAATTAAAAAATAAGCGAAAATGTCGCATCTTTAGGATGTCTTAAACACGTTGAGGGCCTAATTAGAAATATTATCACTCATTTGAGAATCTTGCATGTTTGGATTGTGTGCCCCATAATTTTTATGGTAAATGGGTGTCGTGCATGTTTATATTGCCGATCTTCATAAGTTGAGTAATCATACAAATGGGGTTGAGTACATCTAACACAATATCAATTAGTTTGTATTAAAACCCAATCGACATCATTCATATCACTCATTATATTTGTGTAATTCCAATTCGAGATGATCACACTTCGGACGTTTACATGTCTAAATTTTCATATTAAAAATTATTGACTTAAAAAAAACCTTAGTAAAAAGGGTACACATAAAAAAATAATTAAATTTTTGAAAACAATCACCTTATTGTAAAGTGAAACGGATTCAATACTTACATTTTCCGTACCCGAAGTTCGAATAACACCGTTAAACGTATGCAAAGCTAAGACTGAATCACGGTGCTTTGGATGTCAATCGATTTCCAGAAATTCCGCAGCGTCCAAAGATTGATAACAATTGATTTGCAGGTTTTCTCAGTATAAGAAGCCACCGAGAGAGAGAGAGAGAGAGAGAGAGAGAGAGTGATGGAGAGAAAAAATAAAATTTCATTATTTGTTTTTAATCCATTTTCACCTATTTATAGAGAATGAAAATGTAAAATGTACTCTTGGTACATATGGAAAAAACAAATACAACTAAGTCCTTAAACTTATTTATTTTCCAATATAGTCCAACTAACCAAATTGGTTCGTGTCCATTAACCCGATTGATCCATTCATGGGCGAACCTGGTATTTCCAACACTTTTGTATAAAGGCTAATACCGATGTTTTAAAAATCAGCCTAGGTGAGATTTTTACGAACACCTTCATGATTTTCCCTAGTTTGGAGTCCTAGGTGGATTGACCGACTAGGCGGCTCTAGGCACCTAGGTAAGCAAGACGGCTCTAGGCGATGGTTGTGTTTTAGAAATCAGCGTTTAGGCGAGATTTTTAAGAACTCAAAATATTTATAAAAATTTTTTTACCCTTTATTATATCAAAATATGTATAACAAATAACAATTTACTTCAGAAAACTTGATAAGATTAATATTAGAGTATTTTGATTAACACATACTTTTTTAAGTATTTATATGTAATTTCTCCAAGACCTTGCCTGCGCCTAGCGCCTAAGACTTTTTAAAACACTGGCTAATACATCAACAACTCTTTAAACTCGGATCATTTAATCTATTATCCTCTAAACTTTTTGAAAATATCTGTGTTATCCCTTTAACTTGCAAATGTGCATTAGTTTGCTAAAATTTCAACTTAAAAATTTCACTACTTTCCCCTAAATGCATGTGTCAGCTATTAGTGAGTTTAAATTTTTAAAAGACAACTAGAAGCGGACATCTGGCATTCAGGAGTAAATTGGGGCACTTTTATAAGCTAAAGGGGGTACAACGAGCTTTTCAAGGTTCAGGGGGCATTAGACGATTTAAGTCAAGTTCAGGGAGTTATTAATGTTTTAGGCCTTTGTATTATTTAGTGTTATTAATACTGTAAGACCTAGTAGGGTGATTAAACAAGTTACAATGGGTGAATGAATCTTTTTGAGTAATACCCTTTACTTAAAGGCTATTGCGGAATTTGCCTGTGAAGTTGCTTCTGATGGATTAGCTCTAGTTAATTAAGTTTCTCAGAATTTATCCTCTAATGCAATTTCTAAAGGATTGATTTTACAGTTTATGAATATGAATGCAATTTAAATAAAGATCAGAGTTAGAGGGTTGCAAACACAATATTTATATATTGATTCAGCCTTTGCCTAATCCAATCTTTAGTGTCGTTGTCCAAGATTTAATCTACTAGTTCTCCTTAAGGTTGGAGAATAAACCGTTACAAGGGTTTCCTTATTGATTGAAGTATTATCCAACAATCTACAGCTTGAGAGCTTTACCAATATAGAGTATTGTCCAATTGTATCTGGGCTCTGAGTTAAGTCAACTAACAGAACTCTCCAACTAGTATCTAAGCTCCCCCACACTTACTTACAATCAAGCAAGTATTTTTACAAGTATGAATGAATAAAATTTTTAGAGCTTCTGAACTTTGTTTCAGTGAAAGCTCGATTACAATGAGTATGGAATTGAAAGTTTGCGTCAAGGCTTGAAGATGAAGTTTGAGAGTGGTGAGATAGCTTGAGTGCTCTTAGATTGATAAAACTTCACCAAGTTCTTCTACTGGAACTTCACTCCTTTATATAGGCTTCCAAGGTTTCAATTAATCTTAAACTCTTACAGATTTGTATCCATTGTCAATTAAGATTGGAGTAGGACAGGCTTAGCGTAATGATCTGGACTCTTTAAATCCTTTATAACTAAGTTGAGAAGTTAAGTGTAGCCTCTGTTTCAAGTTTGTTACTTTAGCATCCCCACTTATACTGGTTGTCTGATGTAGATGAGAAAAGGCGACTTTGTCTCCTTAGTGTCAATATCAGCACGTCCTTTTCAGGTGAGATAGCTTGTAGCGCCACGAAATTAAATGCAAGGCATGGCAAGTTGACTCATGTAATGCCTGGGGATTTAAGTCCAAATAATTTGAATTAATTATCCCACATTTAATTTGTCCTTTATTAAAAATGATCAGAGGGAACTACCCTTTGATGCAGTTCTTATATCTTCCGAGACTTGGAGCTTCTAACATTAACTAGCTTCTTATCCAATCCTCATCCTTTGATGTAGCTTGATCTTCCGATGCTAATATAAGCTTCTGATCTAGTCTCTTATCCTTTGATGTGATCTTTAACTTATGGTATATCTTTATCTTATGATGTTAAGATCTAGACTTATGATACTTTTAAGATTGATTACTTTCTTAATACAGTTCTTGAAGTAAGGTTTAAAACTCCTTTTGGGATCATCCTTCAACAATCTCCCCCATTTTGATGCTTACAAGAGTACTACTATCTTTGAAAGTATAAATCTTGATTAGCTTTAACTTGATCTTTTGATGTTGCTCCCCTGTGATCTGATTCTACTTTGACTTCAACATATTTTCCTAAATACAGTTTAAGGCACAAGAGTAAAATTGGATATTGTACTCAAATCATGAACAATTCAACATTTTTTATTAAATATCAGTGATCAAGCAAGGTTGATTCACTAGATGAGGAGAGTTACAATTAGACTATTAAAATTAAGAAGTGAAAAGATAAAGCTAGCTAACAAAGCCTAACTACTTCTTTAGGTCCTGCTTCCTTTATTGTCTACTTCTTGGAGGAGGAGGAGGAGGAGGAGGTATTGGTCTTGGCTGCCACCGGAGATTTTGATCTTGTTCATTGAGCTCCATGGGTTCTTCTTTGGGCATTGGATTAGGAGGATTACTTGAGGAACTACCAGTGCTAGATCTCCACTACTCAATCTGCTTCAAGTACTTGCTTCCCATGTGCCTCATCCACACTTGCTTATACTTGAGTGACATATTCCCCCCCCCCCCTTCGGTTATAATTAGTAGCAATAATGTTCTTGGGAATTATCAAAGTGATGTAGGAAGTACTTAAAATCATCGATTACTTGCTGAAATTCGGGCACAACAACCTCCATATACCGGGCGGTATCTTTATCCACAAACAGATACAATGCCTTCATCATGATAATTTGTTGTTGTTGTGTCTTGAAGTTAAAATTAATGAAGAAATACTTGTACCTTTGGAGGAAAGGAACAATGTAGCCTTAATGCTCATAAAAGGGAGGACCATGCAGAGATAGAGTTTGAAAGCCTTCGACATATTATTGAATCTATTCTGTGATGGTAGTGATTGGGGAGATGTTTTGATCCAGAATCTCCTTCTTCATTCCTCCCAGAGCCTTTTCCAAACCATCTCCTAGCATTTGAGATGTATTTCCTTCACTGGAGACTATGGTGCGGATAAGGGGAGATAGGATTCGATTCAAAAGCTCCTCCATGTTGATATCTATATCCATGTACCTTGGCAGATTGCAGCATCTTATCAGCCTCAATCTCCGCGCTCTTGAAGTGGGCATTAATGGTGGAAGAGATTATCTTCCGAGAAGACTCAATCTTATCCATGATCTCTTTTTGATTGTTGAATGCATTAGTTTGATTTGATTCTATCTGCTGGGAGAGGGAACTCATCCTTTTGCTGAAGTCATCCCACAGCTCATTGCACTATGTCCTCTGTGCTGCTCTCATATCTCTTCAGGAAACCTCCAGTTTAATCCTAAAGTTCACACCCATCCCTGTCAATGCTTGCTCTATGCTAGAGATTCCAGCAACAATTCTTCCTCCTAATTGCATTGTGGCCTCATATTGTGCATTCTGATTTTGGGCCACAAACTTGATATCGTCCATGATCATGTCTTTCCCTTGCAAGATGATCTTGTAATGCTCTAAACACCCTTCTAGGGATGGTAGAATGGTGTAATAGAGCTTAGAACCCAAGGTTGCAATGTTTGGAAATCTGTTGACCACTGCTTCAATGTTGGTTGCATTGGTCATGAGGAGAGCCACAGTCATCAAAAGCTCTTTAGGAACTTGATATATCTGAAGAGAGGAGATGGTGTTTATCATCACAAGCAGGGTCTTCTAGACTTCAGCAATTTGAGATGCAAGGAAGAGTTTCGCTTCAACCATTCCATAGATATAGAATTCTTCCAGATCAGCAAAGGTTGAGGGGATTTTTCAAAGAGGTGAGCTTGACCCCCAAATTACCATTGTTGACATTAATCCTCCAAGCTAAGTTGCACTTGGGGGAGTGTTGGAGATGTGGTATTAGCAGACATTGTAAATAAAAAAGAATAAAGAGTAGTATATAAGTGGAGTAAATTGGGTCTTAACACAAACCAACTAGTTTTGTGTTACATGAGCTCAACCCCATTGTATGCTCACTCAATCTATTAAACCCATCACTCTCTGAGGCATCATATTCTCTATACTAGTTCATGAGTTTTTATCAATACAGTTTACCAATTGTTGATAAACTTTTAATTGAGTTTGCTTGTTAGCTTTGTAGCCACATATTAGTTTGTTGAGAAAGTTGCAACAAGATCTTCCAATCCCTCTAGGTTAGTATTCGTACCAATTAAGACAGAAACAAACATATCCTTAGTTGGAATTAATTGATCAATCGCAATCTTTGATGAATCCTAAATCAAAGAAAGGTTCCATCGAGGGGAGAGGTTCACACTATCATCTGTGATAAGATTTGGGGCGGCTCTCCTAGAAGAACCAGGCACCATTCCGGTGAGATGATAGTCGGATGCTAGAGGTAAATAATGTTAAAATATTAAACTTGAATTTAATTAAAATAATAAAAGATGAAAGTCACATACGAAAAAAAACATAAAAATAAATTAACAAATAACCAAACGTATGAGTTTCTCTTCAAGTGCTGTAAAGTTTTGAGTTACAAGCTTTTATTTCTTCAATTTGTGAAATACATAATTCCATATTGTATTTATAGTTGTAGGTTTGTAAGCTCTATATAAAGAGCAAATATTTTCATTTGTATTCATTACCAGAGAAGAAAAACAAATGCAATAAAGAGTTTAGCCTTTGAAGAATTTCTTGAGTTTTATTTTTTATGAGTAGTATATTGCTTTCGTAGTTTATATTACTCTAAAGTAAAGCCAAACTTCCTCCCTTTCCTCCAACAAAGTGGTATCAGAACCAAGTTACGAATTCTTGAGTGTTTGAGAGACCCTACCCAAAAACATGAACACCAACAATTATCCCATCAATTTTCCCCAACTCACCAAAACCAATTACAAAAATTGGTGCATCAAAATGAAAGTCATTCTAGGAGCCCAAGACATTTGGGACATTGTTGATAATGGCTACGTAGTCCCTGTCCTAGCTGAAAATGCACAATTATCTCAAGCGGAAAGAAATAGTTTGCATAAGAATCGAAGGAGTGACCAGAAGGCTCTCAGTTTAATCCATCAAGGTTTGGATGATGTAGTGTTTGAGAAGGTAGCAGAAGCAACTACCTCCAAGCAAGCTTGGGATATTTTATGAGCTTCTCTTCAAGGAGAGGAGAAAGTTCAAAAGGTTCGATTGCAGATATTGCGGGGTGAGTTCGAGATGATGTAAATGAAGGAGACGGAAACAATTGTTGATTATTCCTCACGAGTAAAATATGTCGTTAATCAAATGCGGCAGTATGGAGAAAGAATTGAAGAGTCTAGAATTGTCGAAAAAATTCTACGATCGTTAGTACCAAAGTTTGACTATATAGTAGTAGCTATCGAAGAGTCAAGAGACACGAGTGCGATGGCAGTTGACGAAGTTGTTGGATCATTAAAAGCACGTGAGGAGAGATTGAATAGACAAAAAGAAGAGTCTATTGAGCAAGTCTTGGCGGCAAAGGCTTCGTTGCGAGAGAACGAAAACAGCCGAGACTCTAGTCAATCTAGAAGAAGACACGGTAGAGGTCGAGGAAGAAACGGTAGAGGAAGAGGACGTGGCAGAAGTCAGCGATTCCCAAGAGCTGACAATAATGATGGAAATAATCAGTCCACCAGAGGCAGAGGTCGTGGACGTGGACGAGGACGAGGAAGAGGCAGTTGGAGACAAAATGATGGGCAAGACAAGTCCAATTTGCAATGTTATAATTGATTAAATTATGGCCACTATGCATCAAAATGTAGGAGTCCTCCTATGCAAGTGGAGGAAAACGCTAACAACATACAAGAAGAGGATATAACTGACGTGGTATTACTAACCCGTGAAGGTGAACATTCTCTAGATAATAACATATGGTACCTTAACAATGGTGCAAGTAATCATGTGTGGAGACAAGAAGCTGTTCATTGAGCTAGACCAGTCTTTCAACGGGAATGTTGTCTTTGAGGATTCGTCGAAAGTTCCCATCAAAGGCAAAGGAACCATTCTTATTCGTTTAAAGAATGGAGATCATCAATTCATTAGCAATATCTGTTATATTCCAAACATGAAGAGCAAAATTTTGAGTTTGGGACAATTGCTTGAGAAAAACTACCAAGTTCACATAGTGAATAGGAAGTTGTTGCTGCTGAATGACAAGAAGGAGATGTTGGCAAGTGTGCCTATGTCAAAGAATCGGATGTTTACACTCAACATCAAGACCGATGTGGCCAAGTGTTTGAAGACTTGTGTGAATGATACTGACTGGTTATGGCATTTGAGGTTCGGACATCTCAACTTCAGAGGACTAAAGTTGATGAGTCAGAAGAAGATGGTGCATGGTCTTCCCCCTATTGATAAACCCCACCAACTTTGTGAAGGATGTCTTGTTGGAAAATAATCGAGAACTAGTTTTCCAAAAGAGTCCATGTCAAGAGCAAAGAGACCCCTTGAGCTTATCCATACCAATGTTTGTGGACCAATGACACCAGTTTCATTGGGAGGCAATAAATATTTCTTACTATTTATCGATGATTATAGCAGAAAGACGTGGGTTTATTTTCTGAAGGAAAAATAAGAAGTTTTTAGCTCTTTCAAGAAATTGAAAGCGGTCATTGAGAAAGAAAGTAGATATTACATCAAGGCCCTAAGATATGATAGAGGGGGAGAATTCACATCCAATGAATTTAATAGGTTTTGTGAAGAGCATGGAATCCGCCATTTCTTATCAGTCGCAAGATCGCCTCAGCAAAATGGAGTTGTGGAAAGAAAGAATAGAACTGTGATGGACATGGTCAGAAGCATGTTGAAGAGCAAGAATCTACCCAAGGAGCAATGGGATGAAGCAGTTGATTGCACCGTATATATTTTGAACCGATCCTCGATAACAAGTGTTTCTAATATGAAACCCCAAGAAGCATGGAGTGAGAGAAAGCCCAATATCTCTCACCTTCGTGTTTTTGGGAGTGTTGCGCATGTATATGTTGCTGAAGAAGAAAGGAGAAAACTTGATGATAAAAGTAGAAAAATACTTGTTCGTGGGATATTCAGAATTTTCTACAGGCTACAAGATGTTCGATCCTGATACACGAAAAACTATCATCAGTAGAGATGTCACTATTGATGAAGAAGCAATATGGGATTGGAGCAATCACAAGGAGAGGAATTATAGTTTTTATCCTTTTACAGTGGATGAAAATAATGACCATGAACCGATGGAGAAAGCCACAACACCAGCAATGAATAGCCCGATTTCAGGTGCATCTCTTGAACAAGGAGAAATCTCTAG
>CATIWQ010282441.1:0-19905 GCA_949673415.1 Euphorbia schlechtendalii | reverse complement strand
TATATTTATATATATTAAAAAAGAAATAACATAATTGTTTATTAATTATTTTTATATCATAATAACGATTGCTAAAATTATACATTACATTAATAATTATTATAATAAATAATGTTGATCATTAATTAATTTTTATAGTTTTTAATATTTATTGCTATTTTAATTAATAATTATATTTTTTATTAATTTTATTAATAATAAATATTTATTTTTCTTTTTATTATATATTATTATAATAATAGTATTAAGTTAAGTATAATAATATTAATATTATTTATTATATTATTATTGAATATTATTATTATTTTAATTATTATATGATAGTCTTACTATAATTAGTTGTTGCTAAATTTATTTATTATTAGTATATAATATCATTATAATTACTTATTAATAATATTTAGTAATATTGTTAGTAACTAATTATTTTTTTTATAAAATATATTATCATTAATATTTAATGATACTTTTAGAAATAAATTATTATTATATTTATTTTATAATTGTTTTGTATGAAGAATTTAGATTTTTTTAAAAGATTGAGTATCGAACTCATGACTTCCCACATTCACTTTGAGAGGTGTACCAACTGAGCTACACCTAATTGATATTTTTAATATTATTTTCTAATTTTTTATATATTATTTATTAATATAAATTATCATTTTTATATATAATAATGTATTTTTTTTAATAATATTGTGAAAATTATGTTGAACAAGATGAGGGTAATGAAAAAACCTTAAAGTGGACATATCACCTAAAAAGATAATGAATTTGATTCTTTTAAAATCAAATAGTTTAATTCTGAAAACCCCCAAGCAAACGACCCTAGACAAGTTTTATCACGTTGAATCCATTTTTTACTTTTTCTGATGACGGTGGAATCTTTTTCAATTAGAACCAAATCATAAATTACATAACTTTTAATATCCTATTTGCCCTCTCCTTCCTCTCCCAGTTTCAAATTGTAAAATTTCATTTACTGAAATATTGTCTACTTAATTCGAATCATGATGGAGTTGTTATCAAATCTAAAGTTCATTTACAAACCGAAAACACCAAATATAATACAAGCTGCTTTTGAACTTTATCTATTTAAAACTTTTGAAAAAAAATCGTTCATGTGGTTCAATAAATAGTACTATAACTAAACAACTAGTTTTTTAATTTTCCAAAAAATATTTTTTCGACTTCCATGATTTTCGTAGTTTTATCATCTATGATGGATCGGAAAAATATTGAAATGAGGTTGTTTTTAGCCACTATTATTTTGAATACGGTCGTATTTTCTAAATTATATAAATTTGTAATATTGCAAAGCAAAATCATAAAAATATCTACCCTCTATGTATGGCATTGTGTTAGAACATAAGTGGACATTGTTCCAAAGCACGGTCTATTTGGTGTGACCTTTTCCATATGTTTGGTGTGACGGTTACCATCCCGAACTCGGGATATAGCTTCCTTTCATTATGACGATCTTTCTTCTCGGTAAGACCAAACCAGGACGTCGCCACTTCTTTGTGGTTCTTCATCTCGTGGCACATTTGGAAGAGGAGAAATCTGCTGATTTTCGGTGATCACTATAGCGATGAGGATGTTATTCTTGCTAGTTATTACCTTTGTAGATTTATTATCATTTCTAGGAAGCGTGTTTTACCGGGTGGTTTAAGCGATGTACTTGTTCACCCTAACCTTTTAATGGCTTGTAATTAACTGTTTCTCTTTTGAGAATTTTATCTCAATGAAAAGAGGAATAAGTGTTTTGTAGGCAAGCGATCGCATATCCCAAACTTTTTCCGATGGAGAAACACGCTGTTCCTCCAGAGGTTTTTCAAAAAAAAAAATTCGACACAGTTGGAAAGTGCCAAAAAAGTAAAAAGTCACATCATTGTAGTTTGTAAAATAATCTATTTTTGCACAGAAGTTTTGCAGAAAAATCGACTAATGCTAGTTATGGATTCGATTGTATACACTAACATGAGAATATTGAGATCTTGTTATTTTATCAGAAATAGCAAGATGTGTTGGTATTCGTATGTGAATCGCTAAGTTACGTTAAATGGTGATTTTGAGCATTTTCACTAGAATGTTGGTCGATATTGATTTTACGTTGGAATTGCCTCAAACGATCGGGATTGAAAGGAATGGAAAAGAACTCTGGATCGATGTGGTTTATGAAAATCCACCCTCATTTTGTAAAGGATGTGGCTCTGTGTGTCGTCAAAACAAACAACCGCCACAGAAAACAACTCAGGAAGCCTCACACATAACTAGTGTTCTTTTGCGACGTGGTTGTTCATCACAACAACTCCTTCGAATTTGGAATTTTCGCAATCTTTCAAAAGATCAAAACAAGAACATCGTTCTTGATGATTCTTGCAAACAAGATTCACGGCGTGAAGAGGAGAATAATGTTTTGTTGAACAAGAACTTGAATCTTGACGTTTCTTGTGAAGCCATCCCCATGGAACAAGTTTTCCAACATTACAATTCTTATTTGAATATTCCATGACCGAAAAATCGGGTACTCAATTCTCCTATTAAATGGTAATTATGACAATGTTGATGTTAGTATTAATAATCAAAATATTTAAGTTGATTCTGCACCTGTTGTTCGCTGAGACTCAATCAAAGGATACGGAGACTCGACATCAAATTTTTCTTCGCCAAAGCGAAACACATTTTAGTTTATTGTTGACAGGAATCAACCCACGGGAGTTGTTGTAGTAGAATCTCATAAGGGGGCTAACATCAATGGAATTGATTTAATGGACCAAGTTGTGGACTCTGATTCAGATTATTCTCAACTCGAGAGAGGTGTTAGTTATTGGCTGATTTGGCGAAAAGGGAAGACTTCAAGTTGAAAAACAAATTTGTGGTTGTTACGCTATATCCGTTGGGAAAGATTCATCACTTTCATTGTATGAAAGCTCATGGCGTAATGTGGACAAAAATGATATTTTTCCACAACAATCCTTTTCACAAAAAGAAAAATTGTTATGTGGCTAGCATACAACAAACTTAATGCATTCGTAAGAAACCTGACAAATATTCTCCATCCTAATTATGTAGTTGAGAGTTTATCCATGTTTTTTTAGTTGGGATCATGACAATGTCATTTGTGGACATTTTCATGTTATTTTGAGTTTTTCTTTTTTTCTTTATATTTTTTACTAATCGCCTTTAATAAAAAAAGATACAATAAGTATAACTACTCCCTCCGTTTGCTAAATATTGTAGTTTTAAAGGGATTTCATTATCTCTTTTTTATTGTTATTTTGTATTTCCAAGATGTTTTTTTTTCAAGTTCTCCATTCCTACCTCTATTAATTTGTTCAACTTCCTAGATAATTATATTCTAATCTCCAATAACAAGAGAAGACTATAGGTCAAATTGTTTTTATTGAACAAATTAATAGTCTTGAAAATTGAATAGGACATTTATGAAAGGGTAAACTATTAAATCATCTCATTTAGTTAGTTATTATCTTAAAACTGTGAATTAGTTAAAATAACAATATTTAGTAAACGGATGGAGTATGTTAATAATTAATACATATTGTGGTTTCATTGTCGGTTCAAATACTTCTTCAAATTAGTTATTTGTCATTTTCAATATAAAAAATATTATAAAAGTAAAAAAAACGGAGAGAAAAGTTTGCCTGCAGGCTGCATTTCTGTTTTGATTGATTTGAGGAGTGCTTTATTAATTTGTGTATTTTTAGTTGGAATTCTCTAATATTCAATTTTTAATATTAGACTATTAATCATTTCCGGGCCGGTCCTGGGTGGGCAACGAGTGTCACCGCCCAGGGCCCATGTCGGAAGGGGTCCCAAAAATAATGTTTTTTTATAGTTTTAGTAATTAATGTTAAAAAGATAAAAGTAAACAATAATTATTAGTAGATGAAATGGTAAGTAATTTGTTATGGAAGTAAAAGGTCATGAGATCAAATTTTGGTATTCACAAAAAATAGTTAATTTTTTTACCAAGGACACATTTCATTAATCTCTATATTATTTTACCTAAGACCCTCAATTTATCAGGACCGTGCCTGATCATTTCTCCTAATTATTGGATCAAAAAAGTGGAAGGACAAATTTTAAGTTATTGTATATATTATTATTACTATCATCATCCTCGTCATCATTATCATCATTGAACAAATCATCAAACCATTAAGAATACCAGTTACGAGTTTTACCAACCTTGAACAAGTTTTGATCCTAATTGTATGCACTTCATGAAATATATTAAAGTGATATGAACTTTGTTTATGATTAAGCTGAACATATCAGGATCCCCATGTATTTGTCTCTAAAAGTTTTTAATAACCTCATCAACTTGTAATAAGTATATCAATTTATCTTCTCAATGAACATGTTAGAATTTAATCAGAGAGAGAAAAATAAGAAAAATTATATTATTCAAAAGTCAAACCATCTAAAAACTAACATTGATGGAATAAATTAATGCACTTTTGTACAAGTTCATGAGATTATTTAGAAAATTTTGAAAGTTTTGGAGGAAATGACGTTTAGGGTCAAATTCAAGGATTTTAGATGCACTAAACCTTTAAATTGTAGTATGTTTGTATTTTAATGGAATAAATTAAATTATAATATAATTAAATGAAATATAATTTTTTAAAAAATTATTTAAAAAAATACATATCTTATTTTATTATATTTCATGAATTAAACTATTATGATTTAAAATTTGAATGAAATTAAATATTCAAGTATAATGCTATAATTAACAATTTGATTGGTGACTAATGTCTTAGCCCAGTGGTTAAGATGGAAGATGTGAACTTTAGAGATCTTAGATTTGAATCACATTCGGTGTGGATTGAAGATTTTTCTTTTCATTTAGTGTAAGTTCAGATGAGCGCAAATTTTATTTTAATAAAATTAACATGTTGACCGAATATTGTACTGTTTTTATTACATTTTTTTTGTACACCTAATGCTTTGGCTGCCTTTTTATACATAAATTATTTGCCGCACAAACCTATGCTTCCTATAAAGATCGAAGAGTCGAAACTAATACATTATGATAGAAACACATTGTTCCACATTAGTTTTTATCGAACTGAACTATGTACCGTCTTAAATTTATTGTTAAAGTAATTTAATTTATTCTGATTATAAAAGTAATTTAAAGTAAAAGTAATATCATATTATAAAAAATGAAATAAACAATAAAAAATTTATACAAATACTTCTACTTGTAAACTTGAAACTACAGTATTAACACGTTCGTAAGATGGCCCATAATGCATATTCATAAAAAAAATGAAAGCAATTAAATCAAATCAATAACACCCACCCCAAAAATAATAGTGTCTGCGCTTTGTGAGACCAATCAATATGTGTTATCTCCTAGCCATGTGTCTCTATTAACTAACTAGTTTTTTTTCTTATTTATAAAAATTTAGATGAAAGGAAATTGAATTGAATTGGAATGGAACGAAGTGGTTGAATTAATTTGGAGTTAGTTGGGTTGAATGAATTTATTTGAGTATAAATTTTTAATTACGGATAACTGAATTAATTTGGATTGAATTGAACGGAACTTAATTAAATGTACATTTATAATTACAGACAATTGAACTACACCTGGTTGAAAAAATAAGTATTACACTGCATTTATACCCACATTATCGATGTCCCTACTCTACTCATAATTTAACAAACCGACTAAATTTGACATTTTTTCAGACTGCTCCCTTAAACTTTCAATTGTTTCTAACGGATTTAATAAGAATGAATGAAAGTTCATGTGAAAAGTGTTAGTATTTTAGTGTAATTGAATTTACTAATCGATCAATGCAATCGTGATATATCATCGAACAAGTCGAGAGAGTACAGAGTTGATGCTTGTTTGGGCTCTTTCACGATTCAGGATCCAGGAGCAGAGCCACCGGCAGTGGGGTCCAGAGGCGGCAACCCCAGGCGAGGTCTGGGGGCTGTGCCCCAGGCTAGCTTGAACAGAAAAATTTTCCATTATTATTCTGAAAAATAATGTTTTTTGGACAAAAAACCTACAATTTCCCGAAAAGTCATGTATTTTCGGAACCTGCCTTTTTCCCTTTAAGTCATGTATTTTCGCATGGTTTTTTTGTTATAAAAACTTGGCATTACAGTTCATTTTTCATCTTTTCAAAACAAATTCTCATTCTAAGATATTGTTAAAATTCTGATTTTATCCGTTTGAAAAATTTGGTAGAACCACTAAATAAATTTCAATCTGAAAGTGTTTCACGACTTCATAATCATCCGAGTAGTCCCTAATACTAATAAAAAAATTAGTAAAAAATGTGAAGTTCATTAGTCACTTCAAATGTATTAAACCTAACTTAAAATATCACAAGTCTCGATCTCAAGTCTAATCCTTTATTAATTTTCTCCCTTTTGTTTTAATAAGGTTTTTAGTTATCAAAAGTGCCAAATGTGATAATTTAGACATATTTCCTAACCTTAAGTAAAGTACCTTGCTTTCCTTTTTAATAATGTTTCCTTGAGTTGATTGCAAAAAGAAAAAGACACTATCTTGTAGCTTTATGAGGTACTAAATCTGATCAATTTGGCATTGTTTATTATCATGCTGCACTGATTGAGATGAGCAAAATTATATAAATTAGTACTAATATATTACTTTAAAGGAAGAATTCCTTAGTGAGGCTTGTGAGCAAATTGACTGAAGTAATCACATGGTCTTTTCATTTGTTAAAGGAAAGGCCACACACTTTGTATATTATTTAATTATTTGTGATAATACAAAGAAAATTCAATACACACTTTTACGAAAATAAAAAAGATTAAAATTAGGTTAAATATTTAATTTTTTGTGTTAAGCGTGGACTAGGAATTCCAAATTAGAAAAGTACTATATTAATGAATCAATTAGGCGTTGTTTAGTTGTAGAAAAAAGTAGATGTTTTCTAGCAAAAGTTTGTTTTAAACATGGTTTTGAAAACCGGACCGGACCGGCTGGTCGGACCGGGTCTGACCGTAACTCGTCACTGATCCGGTCGGTTCACCCGGTTCAATGTCTAGTCAAAAACCGGATGTTGATTGGTTGAATCGGCTTGTCGAACCTGGTTGAACCGGAAACCGGTTACTCAAACCGGTCGGTTCACTTATTCTTGTTAAAAATAATGTTTTTTAAAATTTTTGCAATAGGCAGGAATGGAACTTAGGATCTTCAGCTTGTTATCTATTATGCTCACCACTCAACTACAACACTTATTTGATACACATTTGTATTATTTTTCTTTTATAATATCTATATAAAATTTTTACTTAGTTTTAAATTAAATATTTACTTTATTTATTTAGTGTACTGTGCAGATAAATTTACTATATCTTATTTAAATAATATTTTTTCAATTTTTAGAAAATCCGGTTCGATCACCGATTTAATCTGGTTGAACCTTAAATCCATGAACTACCCTCTTCACCGGTTCGATGACCGATCCGGTTCTGAAAATCATGGTTTTAAAACTGAAAATTGAAGTTTGTTATTTAGTTGTAAAATTTTCGAAAAGAAAAACATGAAAAATAGATTTTTGTATTTTCAAAATTACACTAACTTTGAAAACAACATTTTTGCCCTTTACATAACTTTTTCTACGTCATTTTAAAGCTGAAATTGGCTTGGCTATACCTGTTCGTTGGGCGGCCCGGGTCGGGCTTGGCAGTCTTTTAACTAAAAACGTTAATCCAAGCCCGGTCCAAGTTCGTACTTTAGAATTTCGAGCTCGGGATAGGCTTGGATCGGGCTTACAAAATCATTCCCAAGCCCGGCCCAAACCCATATTTTTTTATTATAAAATATTTTATTAAATTAAATAGAAAAAATATATTATAAATCAAAAAATGTTTAAATTTTTTAATATCATTGCATTTTTTACTTAAAATGTTTAATATTTAATAACATTTATTGTAATCATGTATACAAATTTTAATCGAATAAAATATAAAATCTTAAAATAAATAAAAAATTAATGTATAAATATATAATAAATAAATAAAATTATTCGTCGGGCCAGGCTCGAGCCAGACTTGGATATTTATATAAAAACCAAGCCCGACCCATAAATTTTTGAGCTTTGACGGGCTCGCCAGACTTTTAAAAAACTAGTATCCAAACCCGGCTCGTTGGAGCAGGCTCGGCCCGGCCCGGCCGGCGAACAGGTTTACTTGGCATATGTGGACACTAAATAGTTTTATCATAAAACCATCACTTATTGCATATTTACCTTTTTATACATTTTTATAATAACAATAATTAATTGATTAAATTACGGTTGTTCTTCAAAATGAGTATTTGATACAATACATGCCTTTATATATTAATTATAATATTTGTGTCAGTTTATTATTTTTTATTAATTGAGTTAAATACAGTTGATACATTTATTAGTTAGAAATGATCATTTATTAATCTTTGTCTAATTCAAAACTCCTTTAACTCACAAAAAAAAAAAAATTAATATTCTCTTATTAACATACTTATATTGGTCTCACTACAATTTTTATTCTTTGAAAATAAAATTTTTTTTTTTACATTTTTCATTTTTTCAGTTTATATTTATAATATGGGAAATGACAAACTGAAAAATGATTTATATTTCAAATTAAATTATATAAGAATTTGTTAACAATTTTGAATTAAATATTAAAGAAATTATTCACAATATATTAAACGTAAAGGAACTAGAAAATATTTTTTTATTCTTATGTGAAAATTACTTTGTAAACGTAATTATACATCATATTTTTCAATGAAATATATTTATTTAATATGAACAAGATTATATTTTAATTTTAAGTAATTCTTATTATTCAAAAACACATAGTTCTTATTTAGCTGAAGAATTTTCTAATTGTCAGGACCGTCTCGAATAGTCATCACAAAGAATTTAAGTTAAATTATATTTGTAGTTAACTTTAAAAAGAAATTGTATTTTATGATCGATCCACTTCCGATGTGTCAAATTGTATCTTGAATAAAAGTTTCAACTTGAAATGTAAAAAATGAAAAACTGGATTGAACTAACATGTTTTTCATTTTCAAGTTTTTTAAACAAAAAACTGAAAATTGGAAAATGAAAACAAAATTGAAAAAAGAAAATGATCGAAATAGTACTATAAAACTAAACAAGTTCTTATGATAGATTTGATGAAAGATTTTGAGTGCGGTTGAACATTTCGTGTTGTTCAGCTTGGAACAGTACAGTATTTGAATGTCATCCATTATTTGTATTGTTTTGCTAGAAACTTCATTAATGCATCAATATGTATCTGAACTTATCCTATAAAATTTACTGTCTCCTTGAATTTTTAAAGTGACCTCGTAACTACTTCAATTTAAAAAAAATATACTACTCCCTCCATTTCAAAATGATTGTCGCTTTAGGACTTTAAAAAATTTTCAAAATAACTCTCATTTTAGGATCTAATGCATATTTTTAAAAATTTTATCTATTTTACCCTTATTTAATGCACATTGAAATTGATAAAAGAAATAAAGTATCCAATCAACTTTCAATTTAACAAAAATCATAGAGGTAAATAAGTATTTTTATTGCTTTAATTAATATTGTCATGGTATTGATAAAGAATCTAAAAGCCACAGTTATTTTGAAATGGAAGGAGTACTTTGCTACCTCAATATCACGTGTCAGCTTCTTATTAAAGTGAGAAAATAAAAAAAAATTCATTTTTGAAAAGTCAAACCAACCAAAAGTTGACACGTGGCATTGAGTGAGCAAAGTGGTGCACTTTTTGAAAGTTGAGGGAGCTACGAGGTCTTTTTGAAAATTCAAGGGAGCGGTAGGTTTTTTTGAATAAGTTTAGGTACCTAGTGATGCATTGAACCTTAATTTTTTTAAAAAATTATGATATAGTTGGGTTTAAAGCCATAATGAAATGTTTAGATTTTTTTTTAGGCTTTTAGGGACAACTTGTTGAACTACATAGTGTCAATACCGCACTTATACCTTACATCACTGATGTTACTTCTGCATTGCTCATTAGCACGAGTATGCTTAAATGTTAAGCAATACATTGTTATCTGTCACTATCAATTAGTTAGGCCTACTGATTTTAATCATCCTTGTCAACATCGGCAGTTACTTCTTGTTTCACCTATATAAACTAATGTACCGAGCTATGCACATTACTCTATTCAATCATCAATAAACATGAATTCTTTTTCATCTTTCATGGTATTAGAGCGGTCATAAACATGGTGAGACACAACTATCGAAGGAGATTCATACTGGAGATCCGTTCAAAGAAGAAGTGGGTTCAATTCATAGAGAAGGAGAAGAAATGACAGAAAGAGATACAGAGAATCTAGGACAGGTCTTGATCAACATTGCGCTAGAAGGAACTTACAAATTTCTAGCCTAGAAAAACTCAATTGTCAGAGAACTCACAGAGAAAGATAATTGAAATACATCAACCTAGTTGGGACATAAGCCCCGAAATTTTCACCTATTCTAACCTTTTTTCCTTTGGAGGGACACACCGTTCCTCCGGGAGGTTTTAAAAAAAAAAAGTTGAAATACATCAAAGATGAATATGATATTCCAGTTGAAGGCACTGCACAATATAGGAAATGGATTAGTAATAATTTCTTGCTCATTTCTTGGATTTTGAACACTATTTTAAAGGAATTGGGAGAAGGATTCACTTATGAGGCTTCGACTTAAGATCTTTGGAAAGGAATTCAACATAGGGTTGGTGAATGTAATGGACCTATGTTGTATCGCATCAAAAGATAACTTAGTTTCTTCAGTCAAGGTAATCTCACAATCCTTCAATACTTCAACAAAATGAAGAAGTATTGGGATAAGTTACTAGTTTTAAGGCCTATTCCTAGCTGCAAATGTGGAGCAACAAAGGGATGTTTCTATAATGCTTTTAAAATAATTGCAGATCAGATTGGAGAAGACAAGGTGATTCAGTTTCTAATGGGACTTGACAGCCATTATGAACATATTAAAGATCAGGATTTGTAATGGGTCCAATTCTATCACTTGACAAGATTTTCTCTATGGTGAGTAGTGTTGAGAAATAAAGTGAAGAAGTAACTGAGATAAGTTATAAAATAACCAATTTTAATGCCAAGATCCAGGATGACAAAAACTACAAAGTTCATTTGTACAAGATTTTGCGAAATTTTTTTAAAGGAGGTGAATGACAGAGTAGATTCTGTAAGGCCAACATGAAGAATTTACACTGCACTCACTATAATGGAACAAAGAATAAAAAGGAAGAATGTTTTGAGCTTATGGGATATCATCCACGGTGGGCTGGTCCAAGAGTTATTGTAAATGGCCTAAGGCAGAATCAACATCAACAGAACCAGTACCAGTTTTCTAAAACTTATTAGATACATACTTATTGGGCTGGTTCAAGTCAACAAGAAGGTAATGCCGATATGAGTTTTTACGAGACAAGAACTTTACAAGATGTTGAAGGGAAAACAAAAGATTGAGGAATCACCAATACAAACTCCTTACATAATCGGGTTTTCACATTTTGTTTCCTTCTCAAGTGGAAAACATATCACTAATAATAGCATAACTTGGATACTTGACAGTGGTGCTAGCTCATAAATGAGATTATCCTTGTGCCAAAACAAACAAGACACAATTTCAATAAAAGTAGAATTTCTACAACAAGAATTATCCAAATGTGCATTTAGATGTTTGGGGCCTTTATGGAACTGCTTCATTAATTGGGGCAGGATTTTTCCTTACCGTAGTTGATGATTTTAGTAGACTTATTTGGATTATTTTGCTTAAAAATAAATCTGATGTTCCTCAAGCAATCATAGCTTTCCTGACAATGATTGAAACTCAGTTTAAGAGTAAAGGACAGATTGTGAGGAGTGATAATGGGATTGAGTTCATCAATAACACTTGTTCTATTCTGTTTCAGTTAAAGAGAATTATCCATCACAAAACATTTCCTTAAACACCACAACATGGGAAGGAAACAGATACACTTACTTGAAGTAAGCAGAGCAATTACGTTCCAAGAAAAAATCCTAGTGAAGTTTTGGGGAGAAGTGTAATTATGGATGCTTCCATTATAAATGTCTTACCAACAAAATTACTAAATTGGAAATGTTAAGTGGATAGTTTTTCAGGGAAAACGCCTGATTACAATAGATTTCACATATTTGGATGTCTATGTTTTCATAAGATATTGACTCCAAATCAAAATTTAGTACAAGAGCACACATAAGTATATTCCTTGGTTTTTCACCTAACCAAAAAGGATACAAAGTGCTAAGCCTATAAACAAACAAAATTGTAGTCTAAAGGGAAATAGTGTTTTTTGGAAGTAGTGTTCCCTTTTGATCAAAATACTAGTGAAATTAGTTCTACTACCAATAAACAACATAAGACTCAACATACATTATCTAAATCTAAACACCTACCATCACCAAAAGTGGAAGGTAAAGCAAAAAACCAGCTTGGCTTAACGATTACATACTAACTGGCAAAGTTACAAATGGACCATTGCATTCTCATTATGCTTTCTTGTCAAACATGTTTCAAGAAAAGGAGCTACCGAGTTTTGAAGAAGCTATGTAGAATCCAAACTGGTAAATTACAATGCAACATGAACTAAAAGCCTTATAAGACAATGACACGTGGGAGATAACTAATTGCCACCATATAAAAAGGACATTGCATCTAAATGGGTATTTAAAAGTTAAGTATATACAACAACTTCAGAGGTGGAGAGATACAAGGCTAGATTATGGGTTTCGAGACTCCCTTTATTCACGAGCTTGTTTAGCACGAGCTCGATTAGAATTTTCAATTTCTGTATCAAAGAGAAGCTCGTTGCCTCCAGTTGTGGCTTTGATCATTTAACAAGAAAAACAAGATTTAAAAGGAAAGGAATTGTTCCCCGACAACGACGCTAAAATTTGATTGGTGTCAAGACCACAAAAAATAATCCATGTGTGCAAAATAACTATAGTTAGTGGTAAATAGAGGTATTATCCACAGACAACAGTATTAAACAAGTAAATCTTAGTTGAATAACAAGACAATATGATCGGGTTGTAATCTTTATTATGAATTGAAGGTTGAAAACTAAATAAAAGTAGGTAAGATAATATTAAAAAGAATGACTCAACTAATTCAGGGAAAACCATGTTTTACAGTGATCAAAGGACAAGGGATAAATTACACCGGGACTTAGGTTTAGTTGTACTAGCGCTCCGCACCGTACAACATTAGCAAATCTTCCTTACTTTGTATGGGGACTATCCTTCGCGCCTCAATCACATTCTTACGTATCGTGACTCTTGACGTCATGCCAAAGAGCTCATCGAAAAATAGTAATAAACATCATATAAGCGTGAACCCTAACCGAAAGATAGTGAGACTCCCAACATGTATTAGATCGTTGCTCTCTAGTCTAGGTGATGAAAAAGAGACTAATATCACTTACTCTTCCTTAAAATCAATTATGGATGTAAAAGTTAGAGATGAAAATAAATCACAAAGACCTACCTCATGGCTGATCAGACAACATAGAGATTGAGGATTAAATAATATAAGTACCGAGATCAACAAATAAGTCACCTTGCGGATTTTTTTATTCAAGTTAAGTCCTCACACTAATCAAACATGGTTTTGACCCTTGGCCAAACCACTAAGGATTTAGCTGGATATGAATGTAAATAGAGGCAAATAATAATAGTAGAATGACTTGAAATAAAGCATGTGATTAAACTAAAGGCAAGTAAATAAATTGCAAAACTTAAAAAGAATCGAAGGTTGGAAAAATATTTGAACTAAAATATAAAACAATATAAAGTATTCGAAGGCTTAAAGTAAAAAAAATCTAAACTAGGAAATCGAAAACAATAAAAGCAAGAATAATAAAAAAGGTTAGACTAAAAATAATAAAAGACTAAAGACTCTAAAAATTCAAACTTCTTCAAAGATAGAATGTGGCCTCTATTTATAAACAAATGGTCGCTTCTAGTTGCTCCTAATTAGTCTTTGATTGTGTTTGTTCCTCCTTTTGTTTATACTTTTAGTCTTTGCTTGGAGAAAAAAATATTGCTGAGTTTAACCTTTCCCAAAACAGAGTTTATTAAGGGAAGTAACTCTTATCTTGATTAGAACCTCTACGAAATAGAATTTGCTTAGAATGATGATTCTTTCTTTGACTTATAGTGCTTATCTCCCTATTAAATTTGTCTTTGACTTTTTGAAAAATTCTAGAAGTTGCAGAAATCATCGAGACTTGCTACTTGTCTCGGTGCACACACCGGGATCTCGGTGAAATACTGATTTTGGCCATTTTAGTCAGATTTTCTCCAAATCACCTTAAATTCTTGAAATGATAGAAAATAGTAGTAATAAAACCCATAAAGACTAAAACAAGGTCATAAAAACATAAAATTAAACATAAAAACATGTTGGATTTACAACCAATCAACGAAGTTGTAGGAAAGGGGTTTAACCAAATATAAGGGATAGATTTCTTTGAATCATTTAGTCTTGTAGCCAAGATAGAGAATCTAAGGTTAATGTTTGCAGTAGCAGTAGTAAAAAGAAGGCATATTCACCAGATGGATGTGAATAATGCTTAACTTCATGGCCATATTGATGAAGATCAATACATGAAACTTGCACAAGGGTATACCGAAGCTGGAAATGGGAAAGTTTGTACGCTCATAAAATCCCTATATGGTCTTAAATAGGAAAGGAGACAGTTAGAAATCACAAGAAGGTTGCTCAATTTTGGCTTTTAGAGATCAAAGAATGATTACTGTTTATCCATTAAACACTACAACAATGATGAGTATCTTGCATTACTGATGTATGTAGATGGACTTCTCTAGATGAGGCCATCTTTGCAGGACTTTACAAAAGTTAAGGCTTTTCTACACTCACTCTTTACTATCAAAGACCTAGGGGAAGCTAAATATTTCTTAGGAATGGAGATAATATGTAGAATGAAAAGGGAATTATTTTGTGATAGTCCAAATATATTTTGGACCTATGGTTTGATGTAGGTTTAACTTACTTTTAGCTTACAACAAGCCCCATAAAGCATGGGAATATTCTTTCCAAGGAAGGAGTTTTAATAGTCGAGCCTGGGAAATTTTAGAAGTATTATTGAAAGGCTTTTATATCTCAATATCTTTTAGTACATAACAAACTAAGCTAATTCATGCAAGCTCCTTGCAATCATTATCGTTAGACATGTTTACATATATTGAAGTACCTAAAAGGCACACTACATTTTGGATTGTTTTACTCTTCAAACAACACGCTTAAACTCCATAGCTTCTGTGATTCAGACTGGGCAGCTTTCTAGTTCACAAGAAGGTCTACAACTGGCTATTGCTTGTTCATTGGTTCATCACTTTTATCTTCAAAAACTAAGAAGCAACAAGTTATCAACAAATCCTCAAGCGAAGCTGAATATAGAAGCATGGCAACAACTTGTTGTGAGATAAAACGGATCAACAAACAATATAACTTTGCTTAACAATCAGATTGTCATTTCCATTGCCATTGCCAAAAAATCCAATCTTACATAACAAAATAAAGCATGTTGAGATTGATTGCCACTTACTTCGCGATTTGATAAATGAAGGGAAAATTTCAACACCATATGTTCCTACCAATTGTCAAGTTAAAGGCAAAAAGTTTTAAGCACATGTTGCCTTACTTAAGTAAGATGAGGTTACAGGATGTCTTCAATTCCCCAAACTATCAATGTGAGGGGGGGGATCAATACCACTTCTGCATTGTTCACTCGCACGAGTATGCTTAAATGTTAAGCAATACATTGTAACTTATCACTATTAGTTAGTTAGGCGTATTGTTACTAACCATCCTATTCAGGACTGATAGTTACTTCTTGTTTCACAATATAAACTAATGTACTAAGCTATGCTCAGTAATATGATCAATCATTGATGAACAAAAATTATTTTCCATCTTTCACAACTAGTGTTTTCACATCCCCGGACTAGCCCTAAATACTCAATATATATAAAGACATCCTAATCTTATATCATTAGACCAAGTTTGAAGTTGTTGAATCATGTTTCTCAAGAAACATGTAATAATAATTATAATTTTAGAGTGACAAGAAATAACGTCAAATTTGTTTTCATATATACATAAGAATTTTATTTTTTCATATGACTCGAGATATATGAGAACTTTATTTTGAGGAGGATTGTTTGTCAGCATAACAATAATGGGGCAATGGTGTGGTCGAGTCGTTTTTGAAGCTAAGGGTGGCCATAAGGGACAACCGCTCAAAGCCCACAGTAAAATGAGATTCAAATTAAAATATCTTTAGATTTTTCATTTGTAGTTTGTGAAACATAAATATAAATTGAGTTTACATTAATGATATTTCTCTTCACAAAAATATTATTTCATACGATAAAATTCTTAATATCTTCAAAATGAAAACATATTCTCATGATTTTTCAAGTCGACTACGCCTTCTTATTACTTTCTATATTTCTTTGCCATAGGCCAAAAATGTTAGAAACGGGCATAGGCATGACATGCAGCCAATTACTCAAGACATTAAGCTTGCACTATTCTCCAGCCCAGTTATGTTCTACATTCTGGATGAGGGGATCCTTAACTTAATTGGGTGAAACAGCAAATTTTCGGGAAGCTCTCAACTAAATTAATTATAGATATGAATTGGATGCTCAAAATTGTTGAAAAATTATATTATAATATTTCAAAAGAAAGTGTTTTAGTTAATGTATGATATATTCAAAATATTATTATATTTTTTAAGTTCCACTTTGCTAGAAACAAACACTTTCTTCTAATTACTTTTATATAGTTATCAATTAAAATGAGTAAAAAAAAACTAATTCTTGTGTCATTTAACCTTCATTTTATCATATAATGAGTTTTAATGTTATACATTTTTGTGGAATTTTTTTTCCAAAAAGGTGCTTGTGGTTTCAAAAGTTAGTAAAAACATGATTTTCAATTTACAATTACGTTATAAAAAGGGGTAATCTTGTTTCTTTTGAACTTAAATTTTAACAAAGTTACTAATTATATAATATATCTTAGTGATAAATTTTAGAATTTTTTGAAAAGTACGAATAATTTTTTTCAATTAAAAGATGATTGGAGCTTTAAAAAATCATAATAAGATGAATTATTTCCGAAAATTACTCAAAATTTTATGAATAATTCTTAAATAATAATTTTAGCTTATAGGAATGTTAAGTTTATTGAAAAACCTTATGGAACATTACTAATTTTAGTGAAAAATATATTTTTTTCCTTGATTTGTAAATTTTTGAAAACACAAGCACCTTTTTTCAAAGAAAAATTTCACAAAGACCTTTTTGCAAAACCGTCAGACCATTAGACAAGTTCTTGAAGTTTACCTTATAAAATAAAAATAGAGTGAAACTTAAAAGACTTCACAAACATTCGGTGATAGGTTGTATATACAACATGTTTTTATGCTTATTTCCATATCATTATGACCATGTTATTAGTTTTCTTACGCGATATTACTTCATTTTCCGTTATTTCAGGTATTGATGACGTTTTGGAGAAAATATACTGATTTGGCCTAAAATTGAGCAATCATCGAGAGTCCTGAGGATCTAGCGAGACCTAATCCGATCCCAGTGATTGGAAGTCTTGCAGAATGCAAAGTATAAATCAGAAGAGGAAGTTTTGGAGCGAAGTTGAAAACCATCCAAGACATGTTGTGTTCACCACGACTGACCTGGTCCCGGTGACAAGGCAACATTCTAGAAAGTCAAAGTCAACAAGAGAATATTCCAGAAGTCAAAAGTCAAAAATCCCAAAGTTGACCAAAAGCCTAATTGAGAAAGTGGCATAGATTATGTTTTCCTTGTTAAAAAAGAAAACTTAATTGTCAAGGAATTGGAATCTTAGTTAATTAAGGATTTGGACTTCCCAATTATCTTATCCAAGACAGAAAACTTATCAAGAAAGAACTCTGTTCAACAGAAATCCTAATCAAGTAAGAAGTGCTCAACGAGTCACAAACCCAATTAGAGAATGAAGGAAGAACATATATAAATGCCCATTGGCATAGACATTTAAGAATCACTCAGTCGATTAATTAATTCATCAACATGTATAATAATTATTTTAGAGTAGATAATAGTATAATACAGATAATTCTTTATATTTAGATTTCGATTGCTTTAAATTTATTATTCGTTCTTTATTCTTTCAATTTTATTTCAATACTTTCTTCTTCATTAATTTGTTCTTATTAATTTGGCTTCGATTCTTTTATGTTTCTCCGTCTTTATTTATTTTTATAGCTATTTAATTTTACCATGTCTAAGTAGTTTAGTTGTGATTTAGCCTTTTGGAGTAAGAGTCATAATTCTTATGGTGTGAGAACTGAAATTTGCACAAGGACCTATTCGTCGATCTCTATATGTAAAGGGTTTTGAAGGAAGATCTCTTTATCTTGCTATTAGTTTGGCCAACCAATGCGTAAGTGTTTGTGATCTATATTTAGTCCTAATCATGTTTCCGTAATTGTGTTTGTTGAAGGACAAAGTAACAACGATCGGGAGTGATTCACTACCTATCGATTGGGACTTGGGTTTTTCTATGAAGTGGTAATGGCGTGAAGTCTGGTCTCCATACGAAGAAAGGAAAGATTGCTGGTGTTGGACGGTGTGGAACATCAATATAATAAGTCTAGGTCTCGGTGTTGTTCATCTTTGATCCTATGATCACTATGATGTTTGGTTTCTCTCAATTGGTTAAGTCACTATGTTGTCATTAGGACTTAGTTTAGTCTTTACTCTTTTATTTTACTTTCCCTACTTTAGTTTTAGTCTTTATAACTCACCAATTATCAGTGAGACTTGGTTAGGTCATGGTAAGGTCATTCAAAGTGATTATATTTAGTTTCTGTTCTCTTTGAGATTCAACCTTTGCTTACCCTATCTCTAGTAGGGATTGATTTTTGGTGATCTTGACACCCATCATCGAGTTACAAGATGAGAAGCAAATATGGATTTGTAAAAGGATCCGAGATCAATAAACACACAGACCGCCTATTACATTTAAAAATAAACCATCATAAATGCACACTAGCAACAAATAGATCGTCTGAACTCAATATGCCCTCAAAAAAACTTATTCCTCTTTCATAATAACTAAGCATGATAAATAAAAGAGACGTACTAAATTCACGACATAGCCCTGGTTTGAGGTAAGATTGCTAGAATTCCAAGATATTATAAGTCAGTCAAGGAACCATCAAGGAAATGCCCAACCAACCGAAGACGTTACGCCAAAACCTGCTACTCGCTTGAAATAAAAAAGGATGTGATCTATAGTTTTAATACCCGAATATAAAGGACTAATGTCATCCAGAGTCGAGTTACAATCCCTCCGAAAAAATGATCGCGTCAGTAACATGCGATGGAAAACTAACCAACCAAAGAATCTAATCTTAGGCAAGAGACAAGAGTTCCAAACAAGACTAAAATCGATGACAAGTTGATGCCAACGAGGATCTTGATAATACATGATGCAAAAAGAGAGGGTTGGATAAGATTTGTTAGTTCTAATAACCCACAAAATCTGATCTTGAGAAGAAAAAAAAATAGGAAAGAGAGATGGAGAAGTCAATAAACTCCAAGATTATAATTACAAACAATGTTCTTGCCCCAAACTCGCAAAATTCTTTTCCAAACTGGACGCATATACGCGCTAATACCGACGATGGAATTGCATCCTTCATGAATGGTAGAATGTTTTATTGCAAATTGAATACTAGTCGAGAAACAAAGATTGAATATATTGATTGAAAGTTCATAATTAAAGATTGAAT
>CATIWQ010282412.1:0-13973 GCA_949673415.1 Euphorbia schlechtendalii | reverse complement strand
GGCCCACCAAGACACAGAGATTCGGGTCCGGGATAAGTTGCTTATTTCTTATTGGATCACATTAAATTACATCTACAGAAAACCATTTTCTTTTAATTGTGCATATTCGCATTTAGGTCATTTTTGGAGTTAATGCATGATTCACATATTGCGAAATATAAACCATCCATAAAGCGAAAAAAATAAACCATCCACGAAACTGTAAGTAAATACGAAAAGTAAATGTGGAAAATAAAATTACAAGGATTCAAAAATCGGGGGATGCAACCGCCCGCCAACCTATTAATTACATTTCCCGAAAAAAATGAAATTGCGATACCCGAAGGAAAATAAAATCCTAAACATACATCTAATCCTAATATACTTGCATCCACAAAGGTTAGCACAGGGGATAACATGTATGTTCGATTTTGGATTTGGCGAGGCCCGAGTGGCCTTAAGAAAAATCAATCGCGATATTATTTGTTTAAATAAAACTTTTTGTTTTAATAAAATTGTTTGTTTTATTAGCACATTGGTTGCTCATTTTAATTAATGAAATTGCTCGCATGGTAAAAAGTATGGTCTGTTATCCAGGAATATGTTTTATTCCCTTCGTGGAGGTGTTCTAATATACATCTTCTTATGATAAAGAAAGAGATGAAGAAGAATTACAACAGTTAAAATAAAATAAAAGATGAAAATCCTAGGTTCACAGGAGAGTTCAAAAGAAGAAATTAAACACTTAAAACACGGAATTGCAGTTCTAGGTACTCAGAGGCTTACCGTTACTTAACGAATCCACGTCGAAGAATTCGATCGGTCCTTTAGAAATCCTCCTCGTCCATTGAGTTTAGGTAAAAAAAGTTGGAGTAAAAAAGTCCAAAAAATTGTTCGTTTCAATTCTCGGGAGCAAAGGTCGTTCAAAAGCAATGTTATTTTTATCTGATAATTTTCAGATCCGTTTATCGAAAATGATCCAACTATTTGTAGGAAAATCCTGAAAAATCCGCAAATGGAAAGTTTTTCCATGAAAGGGGCCTCGCCGGAGAAATGGCCTCGCGAGGCCTCACGGAACTCTTCGCGAGGCCTCGCGCCCGAGGCTATCTCATGCGTCCGTGAGGATGCCTCCGCGCGAGGCTACCTCGCATGCGTGCCGCGAGGGTTCCTTAGGACCCTCGCGTGGAGCACCCGCGAGGGTTCCTTAGGAACCTCGCGGGGAGGCCCCGTGAGGTTTCCATAGGACCCTCGCGGGCAGGCCTCGCGAGGGTTCCATAGGACCCTTACGAGCAGGCCCCGCGAGGGTTGCTTAAGACCCTCGCAGGGAGGCCACATGAGGTTTCCTCGCATTTCCGCGAGGCTCTCACGTGCACGCGAGGTTCCCTCGCGCACGCCCGAGGCTGCCTCGCATGCCAGCATGGCTCCCTCGCATGTGTGCGAGGCTGCCCGCTATAGGGATTACGTCTTCTTAATTTTTTTTTATTATTTTATTTTATTTATTATTTTATTTTTTTATTAATTTCTAAATTAATTTTTATCTAAATTAAATAATTTAGAGACGAGGAGGATTCCAATTCGGATACGTCAGGATACTCGAAAATGTGTGATTCAAGGATAAAATCTTGTAAAAACCGTCATCATCGAACGCGCGAGCTGGTACACAATCCCATGCTCACACCTATGTCATGCATAGCATACTTTAATCAATTCATAGAAAATATCATTTTAACATATTATAATCAATCAGGCATAGCATAAGGCAGGCTCTGATACAACTATTGGTTAATCAAGACAATAATTGAACATGAAATGTTGTAAGGCGGAATTTCAAAACTTAAAATTAATGTAAAGGATCTCCTAAGCATGATGTGAGTAGACGACATAGAGTGGTGGATCGAGAGAGCACGGTCTACCGAGGTGTTTGAAAAGTGCACCGGGTCGGGGACGCAGAGAGTTTTGCTAGAGAGAGCGAAAACATTTTTAGATTGGTTTAAACCCAAATCTGCCATCTCTTAGTGTGGAGTCATCACCTGGATTAGCTCTTTCCAGGAATTAGAGTCCTGTGAGGCTTAACGTCCGAGGACGGCCCACTAAGACACAGAGTTTCGGGTTCAAGATAAGTTGCTTGTTTCTTATTGGATCACATTAAATTACATCTATAGAAAACCGTATTTTCTTAATTGTGCATATTCACACTTAGGTCATTTTTTTATTTTAAATGCATGATTCACATGTTGCAAATTAAGAAACCATCCACAAATCAGTAAATAAATGTGGAAAGTAAATGCGGAAAAGTAAAGATTACAAAAAAATTACAAAAATCGGGGGATGCAACCGCCCGCTAACCTATTAATTATATTTCAAAAAAAAATGAAATTGCGATACCCGAAGGAAAAATAATATCCTAAAAATACATCTAATCCTAATCTACCTTCATCCATAAAGGTTAGCACATCCATAAAGGTTAGCACGGGGATATCATGTATGTTCGATTTTGAATTTAGCGAGGCCCGTGTGACCTAAAAAAATCAATCGCGATAATATGTTTTTCATTTAAATAAAATAGTTCATTTTATTAGCACATTGGTTGCTCATTTTAATTGATGAAATTGCTCGCATGGTAAATTGGTGAAGGCTGTTATCCGGGAATATATTTTTACTTTTCGTGGGGGTGTTCTAACATACATCTCCTCTTAATAAAGAAAAATAGATGAAGAAGAATTACAAAATTTGAATAAAATAAAAATAAAAATGGAAACCCTAGGTTCACTCATGAAATTAGAAGAAGAAGTAGAAGAACACCGAAAGCATGGAAACCCTAGGTTCACTCGTGTCGGTATTTATTTTTCTTCGGCTGCCATTATCATGTACCTCTTGAAACGATTGGAGATAGGTTCCTGAATTTATTTCAAAGGAGATCTTGAATTTCTTTAGTAGGATGTTTACATGTTCTCTATAGCAAATCAAGAAAATAATGTTAATAAATATATTATGATGAATGTTTTGATTATTTGATTGAGTGTATGCGGAGAAAAAATTTTTGCCCCTTCAATCAAAAATTAGAACATTGAGGAATAAATGAATTAAATGAGTTTGAGGAATATTGGGGATATCCCTTGCATCATTTCGTATTGTTAAGAGGCTCCCAATGTAAAATAGTAAAATAAAAATAAATAGGTGGAGCCTACATATTTTCTTTATAAATAGGGCTCCTCCTTCTTTATTTCTTCACTTTTCATAATCTTCCTCTCTCTCTAAACTCTCTCGCTCTCCCTTCTCTCTAGCAAACATGTTGTCGAAGGTCACTGGTAAGGCACCCCGCTTCACCTTTAGCCTCACTCCTTAGCTTACTGATGATCCTGGTATATTTTCTATCGATATTGACGTCGCATATGGCTTGGCTATGAGTGACACTATGTTGGGGTTTACTTTTACTTCCCCTATAGAGACGTTGGATCTTTATTTTCCAGCTCAGCCTCACCTTTTCCAGATCGAGGTATTTGCTAAAAACATTATTATTTACCATTTTTAATGTGACTTTATCCTATTTACGAACTAGATTGGAATTGAACATTGAACCATGTCGTAGAATTTTATCCTAGAAAAAATAAAATAAAAAAAAGATGAATTTTAGGTCTGCTGGAAATTTTTCCGGCGGAGGCAAAGAAAATTCGACGAGAACCTGGACCCTCGCCAAACTCCCTAGCGAGGGTCCCTAGGACCCTCGCCAAACTCCTTGGCGAGGGTTCCTTTGGGACCCTCTCCAAAAAGTCCTAGTGCGGCCCGGAGGGCTCACCGGATTTTTCCAGCGGCGCCTCTCAAGGCCTCCGTCGCTCCTCTACGTAATCTTTGTGTATATTTTCAATTATTTTTTATTAAAGAAAATTAGATGAAAAAAAGATTGGAAAATAATAAAAACTTGGAGTCCAAAAATATCTTTGAAGAAAATATTTGTCCAAAAGATAATCAGACTCGGGTTTTAAATTTGGTTTAAACCTAAGAATATCTGAGGATTTTTTTGAGAAATGTAAGAAGAAGGATGATTTGGAAATAATAAAATTTGGGATCCAAATGTGTTTTGGATCTAAATTATTTAAGAGAAATTGAAAGAAAATATTTTTGGTATTTTTCTCACCGTTTTTGCATTTAATTACAAAATCGTATTATTTGATTTTGTTTGCAGTCCCCCACACTTTGTCCTACAGGTGGATATTCTACTATCTAGGTGTGGTATCATCACGCTTCTTCTCACCCCAAGCTCGTTCAGGCCATCAAGGCTACCGATTTCAGTTATATGGCCTGATCCTTACGGCCTACATTATTACCGTATACAACATCGGTTGCGCTTGCTCAGAGGTGCTGTGACATTTCACACACCTTCCATCTTCCAATTGGGGAGATTACCATCACTCCCTTTGATATCGTAGCGATCACTAGTCTATCTTGGACTGGTACTGTGATGCGGTTTGACACCTTCTTGGAGCGGTTCTTCAAGGTTCCCACCAGATACCGTCGCGTTAGAGACCTGCACGGTGTTGACCCCAGAGGCCGGGTATTGAGATAAATTGTGTTGTTTGATTACTAGACAGGTCAATAGTCTATTTCTGAGGTCGAGGTTCCACTGTACATCCATTCATTTTTTGCCACCCTATTGAGTGTGACATTTTTCCTGGTCTCGAACTGTGAGATCAATTATGGGTTGATCAAGCCGTAAGCAGACTTGGAAGGAGTTAGTGGCCTTAACTGGCAATGGGCGATCTTAGCGCAGACTTATTTTACCCTTGACTTGGCTGTTCAGGGTCATTTATGGGTGCTACGTTGCTGCCTCATGGTTCTTCAGCTATTGTTTACTTACTTTGTGATTAGTGTACGTCGATTATTAACCTTAATTGACCCCTTTATTTTGTAAGCATGGGCTTTCTTTCATCGGTTCCTCCCCGCCTCGCAGTTTGCTGATGCTCCGGAGGGTGCTCCGTGTATGGCCCATATCTACACATCTTTCAAGGGGGATGCTTTAGATTCTACTAGTTACTATCAATATCTTTGTAGGCTGACTCTTGAGGAGGTGATGGACTTTGTTTCGATGGATATGATCACCTTTTTATCTTTAAACTTATTCTGACTTTGTTGTTTTTTCTTTTTAGGTGGAGCGTAACCCATAGAGGGGTCTCCTAAGCTATTATATGGCGAAGGAGATCTAGTGAGACGTGGACCTCCATCACTTCATCCTTGAGGGACTCAGGACCCATGAATGGTACCTGGGTGAGCGTATTCAGTTCTGGTAGACTAAGCCAGTATCTGATAGGCGCATTCCGCCTACGCCTCCCACCAGACTATTTTGGGCGCACTTGGTGATCACTGATCCTGAAGAGCGGTAGCTGTTCTTTGAGGAGCATGGCGCGACACTCTTGGGATAGCGTGGTGACTATGAGGCCTTCATTTGGGAGAGGCTTCTCCCACTTCACCCACCAACTCAACCTGAGGAGGAGTGACCCTCTGATCGAGTTAGGGGTCAGAGAGTTGATGGTGGTTCCAGTGTGGGTGTTAGCGGCACTGGTGTGGGATGTCGGGTATGAAATGTGTTAACTATTTTATCCATGTTGATCCTGTTTCTGACTATTTATCCATCGTCGTAGGAATTTACCAGGAAGAGGGTTCGTGTGCCTGATTTGAATGCTACAACCGGAGGGGCGAGAACATCCTCCTCGGCCATTGTTGAAGGGAGATTTACGATTCCCTTTGACTCTTGTTTCGATTTGGTGGGCTCCACGAGGACCTCGTGGCAGGTGCTTCTCCCCCCGATCTACCACACGTTAGCCTATGACCCTTCCGACACTAGTCACATGAGTTTTAGATTCAAAGTGATTTTTGGGGACATCTTAACGTTCGTTTACTCACTCCTTTCCTTTTGTAGGTCGTACGTGAGGAGATGGATAGGGTGGCCCGACATTCCTTTGCATTGAGGGACCTGATGCTTTCATAGGACAGGATTACAATGATATATTGTTTTTCTCGACCTATCATATGCGATGCATGAAATGTCATGTTTTTATGTACATGGATATGATTTTCATGATATGTTTTATGATTGTAGGATATGGCGGCAAGGAGCGATGAGTTCAAGTGGCGCTATAGGGAGCTCGACAATCATTTCCAATCACTAGATATTAGCCATCAGGGTCTAGATGCTAGTTATCATAGCTTTGAGGTTAGCCACCAGGAGCTGGGAGTTCGTTATCAGGGTTTGGAGGCTCATCACCAGAGTTTGGAGGCTAGTCACCAAAGTCTGGAGGCTCGCCATCAGAGCTTTGAGGCCCAGTATCAGGAGTTACTATAGCAGAATGCCGTAGTAGAGCAGTAACTAGTAGAAGCATGGGCTTCCACCTAAGGCTTTCCTCAGTCTCTTACATTTGATCTCAATTCCCTGTTTGAGGATCCCGGTAGTGGATAGATCCTTACTCAAGATTAGGATGCCGGTTATCTTCATGCTCCCCAGCCTCCTCTCCGTCTAATTTCGTGGATGGTGCTTCCGAGAGACTAGGTCCCGAGGATTTCGAGATATGCACCATGATGCCCTGAAATTCGATGGTTGGAGATAACGTGTAGGCGACGCATGCTTAGGAGTTCCCTTTTAGCTTTTAGTTTTCCAGTTTTTCAAACCAGACTTTTTTTAGATAGCTCTATCTTGTAGAATCTTTAAAAAACTTTGGATTTATGAAAGAAAAGAGGATTTTGGCTATTGTGTGCCAATCCTCACATGTTGTGTTTTATTTTATGAATATGCTTGCTTGTTTGTGAATGTTTTTTGTATATGCATGAATGAATGTTAATGCTAATGTATGTGGTTAATGTGTGTAGGCAACATCGGTCTTGAGGTATTTCCTTTAGCTCTTTTCCTTTCTGATTTCAACCCATAATGAGCACCTTAGGGTCTTTCTCCGCACCGTTCAGGGACTCGATTGGCTGAGGATTGAGAGTTTTGGTCTGCAGGGTCTTCAATACCTTACTTCCAGGCTTGTGAATATGGCCTTCATTCGTGCTGCTCGGATCCTACCACTCATGTTTTTCTTTTTACTGACTTTGAGTTTTGCCCCTTGGTCAAGGATTTTCATGCTATCCTGGGGCTTCCTTTTCCGAAGGAGTCGACGCCAGTGTCCCCTGCGAGACTTTTCCTTCTTTCTAGTTTGGGGGTGAAGATAAGCTGAAGGGTTTATGGAACATGGAGTCTAGTGGGTGCTTTTTGTCAGCTCCCCCTGATGTTGGTGGTTTCCGGGTTGATCCTGTCCTTGGCTAGTGTGAGACTACGCTTAGCACTCATTTAGCATCGTCTTCAATGGTGACTTTAATTCTTCTAGCGGAGTTTGTTTGTGGGGTTGGAGCGATTGCCCCTTTCCACTTGCTATTGGTCATTGACCCACTCTCCACAGGCCTTTCACCTATGGCTTTAGCCTTGGCTGAGAGTTTGGTTCACTTAGATGCTACTTCGATGAACCTGGACTTAGTAGGAGACCATTTTACCTTGCTCGAGGTAATTCTATTCCCTTACTGCTTTCTTTCATGATTTTCATTGTTTGTTTAAACAAATGAATTAATATAGGTATGGCAGTTGGAGAAGCTTCGCTTGATTGCTGATCCGCACTGCGGGAAGATGCATTACCTACCTTCGCATTATGGTCCTCAAAGCTTTACTAGGAAGGACCATCGCTAGCTGAGTGAAGGTGCTTAGGTCTAGATTCTGGGCTCCTATCGAGCTTTTGAGATTCACTGGCTTAGCCCTTGGTTGGAGCTTCCATTCATGGTTATTGACATCCATGATTCCTGCATTTTGCTGATGGGATTGTTTGGCATCATGTCCTGTTCCCCTTCTCATCTATGCAAGTGGTACGAGTGCTAGCAACGGGTCTCTCGGTCTCTATGCTCGACCCCGTTTCCACGACTTCAGTCTTGACACACCTGCTACGATATAAAGGCTTTGGGCACGTGCTCAAGTTGTTATACTAGATTACACTATCCCGGAGACCACAGATACTAATGAGTTCTACTGCAGATGGCTTAGTGAGATCAAGGTTCTCCCCGATACTGATCAACACTTTATGGTGTCTCGTGAATGGGAGAGGGATGAAGGTGGTTTGGACCCCTTTCCTCATACTTCGAGGAAGCATGCATGGTGGAATGATTGGCACCCTTAGATCTTATTTTTTTTGCCATTTGTTTTCTGACCTTTGTATTTGGCTTATTCTTGGATTGCTCTTAACATTATGGAATTTTATCAAAACTTTATTCACTCATGATATACTGTATGTACACATTCACACACCATAAACATACATCTTTGTAAACATAATACATTTTATTAAACTTCTTTAAAAAGGGTACAAGTTTTCCAATGATATAAGTCCTGCCGCTAGTTAGCCTAGAGTAGGTTTTCTAAATCGCGATCCCTCTATTCCTCACAATGTCCTAGCTTTTTCCTGAGCCGCCCTTCAATTTCAACTCAGCAGACGTTTCTAGCTCTTGCACAAGAATGGTCCTAATTGTTGCCTAGGTAGCCAATTGCCATATAGCGAACTAGTTTCTCTTTTTTCCTTTTTTATTGTACTGCTTTTATAGATTTTCACACGTGGTAGCGCTTGAGCTTATCTTGATTGACCAGATTAACGAACTCATTTCCATCCATGTCCAAAATTTTGATAGCTCCTTTACTCAAAATTTTCTTTATTACATAAGGGCCTTCCTAGTTTGGGCGACACTTTCCCCTTTGGTCCACATTTGAGGGTCTCATTTGTTTCTGAACCAAGTCTCCTACTTTTAACGGTTGACTTCCGGCCCTAACTCAACTATTTTATGCCCTAGCCATGTATAGTTGGTACATCTGCAAATGATCCAGTGCCTTTAGCCGTTGTTCGTCAATCATGTTCAACTATTCAAATCTAGCCTTTACCCATTCTGACTCCTCAAACCTCATCTCCAGTGCTACTCAAAGTGATTTCACTTCCATTTCAACCAGTAAAATTGATTCCATCCCATACACTAACGAGAAAAGGTGTTTGATTGGTGGGAGTTTTGACACTCAATCTATATCCCCATACTACGAATGGTAACTTATCAGCCCTGTCCCTGTAGGTAACAACCATCTTACTCAAGATTTTCTTCATTGACTTATTGGCATCTTCTACTACTCCATTAGCTTGTGGCCTATATGGTGATGACTGATGATGTTCGATCCCATATTTTTTCATTAGGTCTGGTGTAGCTCCTTAGAATTGAACCCCATTATCTGACACTATGTGATGTGGGATGCCATATCGGGCGAATATTTGCTTTTCTATGAATTTGGCCATCTTCTTAGCGGTGATGTTGGTGTAAGATTCAGCTTCCACCCATTTTGAAAAGTAGTCTACTGCTACTACAATAAAGCAATGTCCATTAGTGGAGCTCGGTCGAATCTCACCAATAATATTGATGCCCCAAGCTGAGAATGGCCAAGGAGTATATAAGTTATATAGTTTGGATGGGGGTAGATGATTGATATCACTGTAAATCTGGCACTCGTGGCATTTTCATACTTCCAATACTCAATTTATAACCATTGTTGTCCAATAATACCCTTGGCATTGTATTTTCTTAGCCAGTGCCATCCCATTCATGTGTGCCCAGAATCTCCAGTGTGCATTCGCCTCATGATCAACAGTGCCTCCTATTCTGTATGACATCTCAGTAGCATCCCCTTGGATGTTCATTTGAATAGGTCCCCTTCTACTAATCTGAATTGGATTGCTAACCATTGTAATGAAGTTCTTTCGGAGTCTATTGAACCTTCTGGGTATTCCCCGTTCTGTAAAAATTTGACGATGTCCGAGAACCAATTCCCAGTAGCTTGTTGATCCTCTGCTTCCACCAGGTGATAGTAGAAGGGTTCTTTGGCTGTTTGTAGTACTACAGGCTTGATTGATTGAGTCTTAGGGCCTTCCCACATTGATGCTAATGTAGCAAGTGCATTTGCCATTTGATTTTCATCCCTTGGTACGTGTTTGAAGATGCATTTGGAAAACTTTTGTGACATTTTTTACACAGCTTCTATGTAAGGGTGAAGTGATTCCTCTCTTATTTCCCAATCACATGTTACTTGTTTTATAACCAGAGCTGAGTCCCCAATCTTGCTCGTGCCTTTCGATGTGCCTCTAACCTAAACAGGCAAGCTTCGTATTCTGCACCGTTGTTTGTTAATGGGAACTCCAATCGTTTGGAAAGAGGAATGACTTCATTTTGTGGTGTTATCAATACAATGCCTAAGACGGCTCCGTTCCTGTTCATTATACCATCGAAGAACACCTTCCACTTTGCACTTGTGTCCTTTATCAATGCTAGTTGTTCATCTAGAAATTCTAGATTTTCATCGTAATTAGAGTCCAAGGGTTGATTTACCAAAAATTCAGCGATTGCTCATCCCTTAAAGACCTTTTTGGTCACATATTTGATATCAAATTCAGATAATAGCAATAACCATCATGAGAGTTTTCTAGCTAGTGTTGGTGACTGGCACAAGTACTTCAGCAGGTCTATCTTCGCGATGGCTTTTATATGATAAGATTGGAAGTAATGGCGCAGCTTCTTTGTCAACCAAACCATCGTTGTCTAGATTTTCTCTACTAATGTGTAGCGCGACTCATATTCGAGTAATTTCTTACTCAAGTAGTAGACTGCATGTTCACTTCTATCTTTGTGTTCTTGCATAAGCATGGCTCTTAACTAAAAGTGATTTGAAAATGTATGGAAATAACTACCATATGTAGTATATAGATGAATGTTTTGGTTCTTTTGCCTCGTTGGGGCAATGTCTTGGATGTTAGTGGATATCATCACAACAGGTATGTAGTGATGCATGAGTATTTTGGGTGAATAGTAAGGTTTTTGAGGTAAGTTTTTCCCCACGTGGGATTAGGTTAGGATATCAATTGGGATATCCTTAAATATGGTTTGTGTTCCTGATCAGATGCTAAAACAAGGATTTTGGTAGGTTTATCCTAAGAGTCAGATGTCATGTGGACATCACGCTAAAACGTGGGTGAGTGATTCTACATGATTCTAGTTGGTTTCATGTTATCCTAAGGTGACACGATCTTAAGTGTCAACTAAGTCCTAAGCATGAGTGACATCAGATCATGTTTACCATCACGAGTGTGTGCTTTCAAGTGTCTGCATTAAGATTCATGGTTAGGATGGCACATTTGTACAATGCATGATGAATTGGAAAGTGGTAAACACTTAGCACATAGCACACAATATCTGTCTTCCGACCATACAACTCCAGCCCATAGGGTTTTTGGCTAATCTCTATCCTAAGTTTGGTTCATCTTAGTATCATGAGGATACTAAGGAGCGCACCTGCAAGAAAATATAATGCATGATCGTGTTTATTGGGTAACACCCTAGGGAAAATGCCTATGGCTTATTTACATTAGGGTTATAAATGGGTTGCTAATGTATAAGGTTCTTGTTGCAATGAAATACACTCCAAGCCTCTCCCCAAATAGGTTCTGATGAGGGACGTACATGCGATATGGCAACAAGTGCTCCGCCCGCTCAAATACTATCTTTTCTCAGGGAGGCAAATTAGTACAAGAGAAAGCTTCACAGTAATAGGGGTACCTTAGACTTATGGGCTAATCCCTTCTACTATAATGCATTGTTATGAACATGTCACAATTAAGAGAAAATGGAATAATGTGATCAATAATTTTCAGCACTTATCCAAAATCTAAATCATTTGAAAAACAAGTTTTTAGAAAAAATCCCCAGCGAAGTCGCCACTATGAGCAGACGACACGGAGCGATGGGCCGAGAGCACGTGGATTCATAGGCGCGGTCCACTAGGGTGTTTGAAAAGTGCACTGGGTCGGGGACTCGGAGGGTTTTTCTAGAGAGAGAGAAAACGTTTTTAGATTGGTTCAAACCTGAATCCACCATCTCTTAGTGTGGAGTCACCACCTAGATTAGCTCTTTCCAAGAATTAGAGTCCTATGAGGCTTAACGTCCAGGGGATGGCCCACTAAGTCACAGAGATTCGGGTTCGGGATAAGTTGCTTATTTCTTATTGGATCACATTAATTAAATCTATAGAAAACTATATTTTCTTAATTGTGTATATTCTCACTTAGGTCATTTTTTTATTTTTAAATGAATGATTCACGTGTTGCTAAATAATAAACCATCCACAAAGTAGTAAATAAACGTGGAAAATAAATGCGAAAAAGTAAAAATTACAAAAAAATTACATAAACCGGGGATGCAACCGCCCGCTAAGTTGTTAATTACATTTCCCCAAAAAAGTAAAATTACGATAACCGAAGGAAAAATAAAATCCTAAACATATATCCAATCCTAATTTACCTGCATCCACAAAGGTTAGCATAGGGGATATCACACATGTTCGATTTTGAATTTAGCGAGGCCCTTGTGGCTTAAAAAAATCAATCTCGATAATGTATTTGTTATTTAAATAAAATAGTTCGTTTTATTAGCACATTGTTTGCTCATTTTAATTAATGAACTTGCCCGCATGGTAAATTGGTGAGGACTGTTATTCGGGAATATGTTTTATTCCCTTCGTGGGGGTGTTCTAAGATACATCTTCTTTTAATAAAGAAAAATGGATGATGAAGAACTACAACATTTGAATAAAATAAAAATAAAAATGGAAACCCTAGGTTCACAAATGAAAGCATGGAATTTAGCAATTTTAGGAACTCAGAGGCTTACCCTTACAGAATGAATCCACTTCGAAGAAATCTGATCGGCCTTTAGAAATCCTCCTCATCCTTTAGTTTAGGTAAAAATGTTGTTGTAAAAGTCCAAAATTGTTCATCTAGTTCTTGGAAATTGAAGCAATTCTAAAAGCTATATTTTGTTTGAAAATTTTCGGAACCGTTTATCAAAAAAGTCTCGACTATTTATAGGAAAAATCCCAGAAATCTAAAAAAGGTAAGTTTTTCCGACGAGGGGTCTCGTCTGAGAAAATTTGGTGAGGCTCCTGCCAAGGAGTTTGGCGAGGTACCTCCCCAAAGCTTCCAAAGCTTTTAGGTGAGGCTTAATTCGCCAATCCTTGGTGACATAGGCCCCAGATCTGGTTTTCCATGGTGTTTTTTGATTTTTTTATGTATTTTTATATTTTTTAATTAGTTTTTGAATTAAAAGAATAAAATTAAATAATTTTATAAAAGATGTCCTTTTGAATTCAGAGACGAGGAGGATTCCTATTCGGATACATCTAGATACTCGAAAATTGTGTGATTCAAGGATAAAATCCTGAAAAGTCATCATCATTGAACGCGTGAGATGGTACAAAATCCCGTGCTCACACATGCCATGATTGATAGGATCTAAGTTAAAACATTCCATAGGTGCTGATAGGTTCATAAAACTTATAAAAGAAACTTACCAGTTGATGCGTGATAAGTTTATAATTACACTTATTATCATGATATTTTTACTTATAAAATTATATGGTTTTGTTTCATTTTATACATTATATAAAAGATTTCACGTGGTATGTACTTTTTTTATGCAAATACATAAACTAGGTAAATCTTGGGAGTAAACTAATGAAAAGTGGAAGTCTATGGAAAAAGAGTGAAAAATTTGCAAAAAGATGCGTGGAATATAATGATTTGGCATAGGATCGAAGTTGTCAAAGATCAACAAAGTTACAAAGAAGAATCATGAAGAAATATCATTTCGATCATGACACTTATTCACGGTCGTGACTTGTCACTCTTCATAAATAGAAAACTGCCAACCAATGTTCACGATCGTGACATGTGATTCACGATCTCGACTTGTAACGGTGAATGGATATCTCTTTTCAACTACCAACTGCCATATAACAACGATCAATTGCCATCAACTACCAGACAAAAGGAGACCTTTTAGAAGTCAACCAATCACAAAAAGGTGCCTTTCCATTGTAGATAAGGATAAGACTTTGCATCCAATCA
>CATIWQ010282405.1:0-10462 GCA_949673415.1 Euphorbia schlechtendalii | reverse complement strand
ATATATATATATATATATATATATATATATATATATATATATATGTATGTATGTATGTATGTATGTATGTATGTATGTATGTATGTATGTATACATATATATACATACATACATACATACATACATACATACGTATGTATGTATGTATGTATGTATCTATATATATATATGTATGTATGTATGTATGTATCTATATATATGTATGTATGTATGTATGGATGTATGTATGTATGTATCTATATATATATATCTATGTATGTATGTATGTATGTATGTATCTATCTATATATATATCTATGTATGTATGTATGTATGTATGTATCTATATATATATATATATGTATGTATGTATCTATATATATATATATATATATATATATATACCAGTTACCTTGTTATCTACTAGTTACATACCAGTTACTACTAGTTTCCTTTTTTTAACCACAAATGTTTTTTTAGGTTGGTATGTTGTTTTTCTACCAGATTATGTTTTTTCATACCAGATTCCTTTTCTGATATAAAGTTCCATACCAGTTTTCATACTTGATTGTGTTTCATACCTCTTTTTCCGTCTGTTAGGATCCATCACTTTTTAGTCCTCCTTCCTCTACTAACATCTCTGCGCTGATCTCATTTGTTATTCTTAATTCTTCTCTTTTTTCATCACTTTTTGGTCCTCCTCCTTCCTGAGTTTTTAATTAAGTTTTTTGTTACATATTGTTATTATCCATAATAGGTACATTTTTTTTATTTTTATTCAAGCAATGGATACTACATTTCCAATCAGCAAACTTTCATTAGTGTCTAGGATCATTTCGTCACTTGCATCCTCATCGCTCGTTCCCTCCTGTTTGACAATTTGTAATATCTTTCAAATTTTAATGTTGTAAATAAACTATTTTTTACAATCAACTTGAGCATTACATTTTATCAATTTTTTTTTTAACTTACATCTATATTCATGGGGTGAATGACTTCTTTTTCTTTGTTCCTTGAGATGCATTAGAATCACTGGATCTACCTTCTTCAGATTCTTTTTCATCATCACTTACCTAATTCTCAGAGCATGTTTCACTATCCGATGACATCTGATATTTCCTTTTCTTCTTGCTGAGGACGTTTTCCTGGATGATTTTCTTTAATTCAGCAATTTCGAGCATAAGATTGCTCTGGTTCTTCTCTAATTGTTCGATCTTCTCCCCCATCTCCTTTACTGTCTTCTCCAGCTTCTCCACTTTCTTTGATGTTTCTATGTCTTCTGAGCACATATCTCCCAACTTCAGTGGTTCGGGGAATGGGTCAAATTCACCCAAATTCAGATTGCGCAACTCCTCGGTTGCCATGATTTTTCTTATTTTTATCTGCATGTAAATTTGTTAGATATTAAAATATTTTTATCACAAGATAGACAAAATGAAAGAATCATAGTAGTATCATGTATGAAGTTTATAAGTATCTGGTAAGAAATTGGTCCATACCAGATACCTACCAGTTTCCTACTAGATACTTATGAGCTTTCATTCAGGGATATTAGTAGATTGTTTTTATTTTTATATTTTTTAATTTTTCAAAAAAATTCAATACTTACCAAATTTTGGGTGAAATTGAACAAATTGTTTTCCATGCCAGTAGTTATGGAAGCTGTGTTTCTAGGCCTCCACATCAAAAACCTCTCCTTGAACTCCTCTCCCTTCTTCAGATTAATTCTTTCACATACGACACCTTCGCAAAGTTCATAGACCTCATAGAACCAGACTTGGAAAACCTTTGGGAAGCCAGTTATCACGTATGACTATTTTGCTCCTTGCCTCCTCATTGGCGATTTCAGTCCATTCAGTGTTACTTGGTAAGATAGGCTCCCCAAGCTACCCTCGTGTAGTTTCCTGAGTACACTGAATCAAAAATTTTGAGCGGGATTTTGCTGCTCGGTTCATTCTCCATTAGGTAGCAGCTTATGAAGTAGACCATCACCAGGATGAAGTAGTCATCGTCATTTTCAATTTTGACTCGGGTTTTCAGGCTCTGGTCGATCAGATTAGGCTGCCTCAGAATATTCTCCATCATATATGATTCCTTTGTTTCTGGGGAAATACTTGTTGAGGAATTCAACAAATTCACCGGTCTATATCATCTTGTAGTCGTCTTCTGCTGTTGTTGGTAGGCCAGAGATCAAAATGAAATGCTCCATTCCAAAGTATACAAGATGCCCTCCAAGCTCTATGTACATGTAGTCTTTATTTTTCTGATCTATCTCACGGATCAGTAAATTATGCAGAAAGTTGTTATTTGCCTTCATTGTATACTATCTGAAGAATTTTTAGAAGATAGAATCCTGCATTTTATTAATAACACCATTCGGAGCATTGTCTACAATGTACTCGATGATGGTTTGGTTGGAGACAACTTTAGCTCCGGTTGTGTATTTTGAACCCCTTGGTAGGACAATGCTGTAAGGCTGCACATTTTTTTTTGTGATTTTTCATTGTTAGACATCATATTTAATGAACAAATATATAAAATTCATACAACTTACATACTATGTTCCAGTTTTCTAATAAGTTCCCACTTAATACCAGTTAGATACCAGTTTCTTATGTACTTTTCATCCAAACCATATTTAGATACCAGTTAGATACCACTTTATGAATTTGGCTTCCAAATTCATACTAGTTAAATACTAGTTTCCTACTTTTAGTTATTTAGTTCCTTCAACTCATACCATTTAGATACCAGTTACATACCACTTTCTAAATTCGTTTTCCATCTTCATACTAGTTAGATACCAGTTACTCAATCTTCATACCAGTTATATACCAATTTCCTACATTTAGATAGTCCTAGCTCTCAATAACTAAAACTATATTCTTTATCCCTTTTTTTTAGTTTTTGTTTTTTGTTTCATTATCTAGTTTCATTATATGAAGTTCATACAACTTTACAAAATATGTTCCTGTTTACTAATAAGTTCCCATTTAATACCAGTTGGGTACCGGTTTCTTATGTAGTTTCATTCGAACCATATATAATACCAGTTAGATACCACTTTATGAAATTGGTTTTCAAATTCATAACAGTTAAATATTAGATTCCTACTTTTAGTTATTTAGTTCATCAATTTTATATCATTTAGATACCAGTTACATACCACTTTCTAAATTCAATTTCCATCTTCATACTAGTTAGATACCAGTTACTCACAACTGTCTAAATCAGGTTTGCATCTTCATACCAGTTAGATACCAGTTTCCTACATTTAGATAGTACTACCTCTCAATAGCTAAACTATATTCTCTCCTATTTTTTTTAGTTTTTGTTTGTAGTTTCATTATGCAGTTTCATTCAAACACATTTTTTCTGAGTTTCCAACTCTATACCATTTAGATACCAGTTACATACCACTTTTCTTTTTGGTCCCTATTTTAAACTTCATACCAATTATATACCAGTTTCCTACAATTTAACTGATCTTTCCTTCCACTTAGATCTACATTCAATTTCCTTACAATCAGTTTTTATAACTGGACTCATTTGTTTTCTATTTTTTAAGAACCGATTTCTTATGTGGTTTCATCCGAACCATATTTAATACTAGTTAGATACCACTTTATGAATTTGGTTTTCAAATTCACAACAATTAAATATTAGTTTCCTACTTTTAGTTATTTAGTTCCATCAACTTCACTTTTAGTTATTTAGTTCCATCAACTTCATACCATTTATATACCAGTTACATTTACTCTGTCTAAATTCGATTTCCATCTTCATACCAGTTATTTACCAGTTTCCTACAATCATTCCACTTAGATCTACCATCATCTTCCTTAGTTTTACAATCATCTTCCTTAAAATCAATTTCATATATACCAGGTTCTTATGTAGTTTAGCCGAACCATATTTAATACTATTTAGATACCACTTTCTGAAACATATTTAATTATTAATGACTAATTCATAACAGATTTATCCTACTAGTTAAATACTAGTTTCCATTTCTATAGTTTTATCAAACAATGAGCTCACATTTTATGAATTTGTGTGTTTACCTCTTGTAGTTTCTGACTTTCTTCCTTTGTTTGGACTTGAGCTTTTTCCTTTTTGATCTTTTTCGATTGTTTTGTCTCTTGTTTCACTTGATCAGTTTTCTTGCGTGCCATTTTTCTACTTGTTTGTTTCCTCGAAAAATTCAATATTAATAGAAATTACTCGATAATGACCTATTTTTTAGATTTTCGAAAAATGAAAATACCAACTGAATAACTGTAATGAATCTGCGAAGGAGGTGAAGATTACTTGAAGTTTATCATTTCTTAAGTTGAATGGCTGTATTGTTCGGAAAGCTAGGTTTTATAGGCATGAGATTTTCTGAGGGTGAGAGTGGGATCGTGAAATTTAAGAGTGTGATCGTGAATTTTTTTTAGAGTGGGAGTGAGAATGAAGGAGGAAAGCGGTTACCGTGTATGGAACGTAGAGAAAGCGAAATGTTTGAATAGAACGTATGAATTGAAAGTAAGAATGTTAATTAGGACAAAATAGTTAAAGGCCCAAAACTTGGCCTGAAATTATTCCCAAATTTTGGTACCCCTTTTCTTAATCACTTAGTTTCTGGGTCTAAATTTTCTTAGACGAAATAATTTTAACTATATTCGTACATATGTTGATAATTTAACTACAACAACGAAATGACTTTCACATATTTGTACAGCAAGCACAATAACTGTAAAACCAGCACTAGTTTGGAATTAGTCTAATAAAATGTTTCTTAATGTATTGCTCATATAAAATGTACAAACCAACTTCTTAAAAAATACAGGAGACATGTTTTTGAAAGACCCAAAACAATATTAGGTAACGATAAAATAAGATATATATTGTTCAGTTCGTGAATACTGTATATGACTTTGCAACGCAACTCTTAAACGATTTGATACGCACGAGAACTAGTTTTATAAATAGATATGAATTATTTAATTACGAGTTAATAAGTGAATTAGAAAATGAAAACTTACGAGATTTTCCCGACACCACCCATGCCATCAGAAATGCAAACATTAGTTGTCAAAATAAATGCATCATCATCCTCCTGTACCCCATCCTTGAGAGATCTAGTTATTGAACAACCAAATGAATAAAAAAAACACAAAAAATGATTCATTGAAATAAGAGTCAAGTATATAAGTCGTGAAGTTAAAGTTGTTTAAGAAAGTTCGAAGAAAAATACAATGAATTTTGAATGAGAAGAAAATATAAAAGAATGTAAATCTGATAATGTTTTATTTTTTTGGCATAGAGAAGAGGTGTTGAAGGTAATTAAATAGAGAGAATTCTAAAGTAATTTGAAGGTGCTATCACGTGAAAGTGATATCAATGAAAAAAAGGCATAAATACAAAGTTCTATGTAATTGAGAGGCAAGAACACAAACTACACGGTAGCAGAAGATTTCTTCTTTTCCGGCTTGAATATTCCAAGAGATACGACTGCAAATCAAATCAACAACCCGGATTTCTTGGGTTTTACCGAATCCAGCAGCAAGAACTTATTAAAATTAGAGGGAAAAAAGCTTGCAGACCAACTGTTCGACAAAATGCCTATTCTTGGATTCTGTTGTGAAAACATTGGTCTGCTGTTGAATTTCCTTTGATCATCTTTCCTTCACCATTATAAGCTTCTCTCAACCCTAGCCATGAAAGCCGCCGGCTGCATCCACCGGCAACACCCTCAGCCACCACCCGCAAACCATCAATCCAAATACCCAACCCACATCCCTTCTTTCAACGAATCCCTTGCCCCTCCGAAGCCTTCTCAACCACTGAATTCAACCAGGTTATACTTCCAAAACTTTCCCGCTACTCATGATAAAGTAGCCATGGCAAGTATTTTCTCAAAGTACGGTGTAATCGGAGAGGTCTACATTGCAAAGAAGAGGAATGCTCGGAACCAATGCTTCGGATTCATCACTCTTGCAGGATCAGTTCCGGTTCATGAGGCGCTTTACCGTTTGAACGCGATCGCAATTGGAAAATTCAAATTGCGTGCTTTTATCGCAAGATATGGGAAGCGTACTGCAACCTCCACTAAACCCCTTAAGACCATGAGTTCAAGTTCTGTTTCTAAACATAGCTTTGCACCGTCTGACAGAGATTCTCGCTCTTATGCGGCAGTAGTTTCAATTCCATCTCGGAATTCAATCGAACTTCGAGTTAACAGTGAGGTAAGGAAAGCTGTTTCGACTAATCTGTCATGTTTTGCTAGAGTTCGGAACCTGAATGTGATCCTTGATTTACTTTCGGTGGTTCGGAATCGGAATTTTGCAATTAATTTTATCGCACCCGCTAGTAGCGACCTTGTGGTCATTTCTTTCTTCTCGGAAGACGTGGTTTCGGGATTTCTAGATGGTGACTGGTTACCACTTCATGATCTTTTTTCAGAGGTTCTTCTGTACATGATGGACTTTATACCATCGGAACTGCTTTGTTATGTGGATTTTATTTGAATTCCACCTGCTATTATTACGGAAAAGTTGATTAAGGACATCGTTGGATCGATGGGGAGTCTAATGTCGATTGATTTTAATTTCGATCGTCCGGATCACTTAGATGTGGTGACTTGTATAATGAGTATCCCCTGTGGTTCTTCGGATTTATCTATTAATGTGTTATTGGGTGATATTACAATCAAAGTTACTGCTAATATTCGGCAACTTACAGCTTGTCGTAATTGTGATGATTTTGATAATCAAGTTTCGGATTCATCTTTCGATTCGGAGGATAACAGATGGATCTGCTCTTCATCGGATTCTCAAGTAAATAATGCAAAGTTACCGGAGCTTGTTCATGCTCCAGCTTCAGTTTCCAAGTCTTTTTCTTCCAATCAGCCCATTAGTTCCATGGTGCGGTCTGTTGCAGTCATTCCAGTCAGCCCGCAGCTAAGCCAAGATAATGCCATCTATGTTGGAGACTTTTGTACCTGAATCTTAGCCTTCTCAAATCAATTCCAAAGCTGTAACTGCTGGAAATAAAGTTGCACCTGTATCTCAGCCTTCATTAAACCAGTCCACATCTTCATCCTCAGGCCCTGACATCCAAAACATGAACTGATTGTTTCTAGAAGCACTTTCTCAGAGGCCAAGTGAGGCATTACTCACATGGGCTGACAGCTTTAAGCTCGGGTTGTTTAAGGAAAGCTCTAAGAATGCAATTGAGGAGAACTTGAATCCATAATTGGAGACGTTTTATCAAGGTTATTTCTTCTTCTAATTTTTATGTCATTATCATTCATTAGTTGGAATTTTCGGGGTGGGATATCTAATAGTTTGAAACATCAATTTTTATTTGTGTGTTCTCGAAAGTTTAATTTACACTTTATGGTTTTGATTGATGCGAGGGTGGATGTTGTCCCGGATGTTATCCTTCGGAAGCTATGGAGGCACAATGACTTCGCTTCAAATTCGCTTAGCTCGAATGGGTCTTCAGGTGATTTAGTTATCACATGGAATTCTGCTCTACTTCGTGGGTCACTTTTCACATCCTCTTCTCGTTGGTTGATAATCAATTTTCATTTGTTGTTGGGTGATTTGGATTTTTATGTAATTGCTTTGTATGGATCTATGGAGTGGAACGAAAGGAGATTGATGTGGTTAGAATTGGAATCGATAATTTCACAGCTTGTTAATGTTATCGTATGTGGTGACTTTAATGAAGTCCTTCATTCAAATGAAAGATCTAGCGGGCACTTGTCGCCCTCGTACTCACATTTCCGACACTTAATTAATAATTGTGAGCTTTTTGATGTTCCGTTGGAAGGGAGAGATTACACTTGGCATAACGCTAGATCTTTTTCCCAAATTGATAGAGTGCTTACCTATTGCGAAATCTCGAATAGATGGCCGGGACTATCCATAAGGACTTTAGACACTAATCTTTTAGATCATTTCCCGATCTTATTTCGAAGTCGACCTATTCTCACTTCTGGTTCGAAACCATTCAGGTCCCTCAATTGTTGGTGGGAACATGCTGAGTTTTTACCGTTTATTCAAGGTAAATGGGAATTCATCAATCGTAGACATTCAGGCCGCGACTTCTCTGCTAGGCTCAAACTTTTGGGTATAGATGCTGGTCATTGGCACCGAGATACTTTTGGGAACGTACAATTTGAAATTTTAATGTTGGAACAGCAGATTTTATCCCTTACTGATAGCTCGGTTGGTAGGCCTCTTGATGACTCTGCTTCTGCGGAGTTGTTATCGGCAAATTTAAAATTAAATTGGAGAAGGGGTAAGCTAGAAAGCATTCGGCATCAACAATCAAGAGTAAATTGGTCACTTCTTGGAGATAACAACACGAGTTTTTTCCAGAGAACCGCTTCCGCTCGGTTCAGGAATAATCGAATTTCTTGTCTTGAACTACATGGATAGTTAACATATGACATGGGTGAAATTACTACAACTCTAATTGAATTTTATTCGAAGCTTTTTTCAGCCCCGAGACTTATTCCCTTCTCACTTCGGAAGCTTGAATTTGCAAGAATTTCAGATTTGGATAATCGCATGTTGATTTACCCCTTTTCGGAGAAGGAAATTTTTTATGTTATTTGCTCATGCCATGAGAATAAATCTCCGGGTCCGGATGGGTTCAATCAATTCTTTTACAAGAGGGCTTGGAGCATTTTGAAACAAGACTTCTTAGATTTATTTAACTCTTTTCATGATTCTGGTTTTCTTCCGTCGGTTATTAAGTCTTCTTTTACGGTGTTTATCCCTAAGATTCTAGGAAGTAGTAAAGTGGAAAATTTCAGACCTATTGCATTAATTCACGGTGTTTTTAAAGGTGGTTACGAAGCTTTTGGCTAGTCGTTTGAAGTTGGTTTTACCATCATTGATCTCCGGTAACCAATTTGCCTTCGTGAAAAATTGAAATATTCACGAATGCTCCTTTGTCGCATCTGAAATTCTGCACTCCATCCGTTCGAGTCATATGGGCTGTTTTGTTTTATAGTTGGACTTTCATAAAGCTTTTGATTATATTTCATGGACTTTTATTAATGCCGTAATGAGGAAAATGGGTTTCACATGAATGAATTTCGTGGTTGCATGGTTGTCAGTATAATTCTTCAACGCCTATTCTTGTCAATGGGAGTCCTAGTGCGCCTATTCGTATTCACCATGGAGTAAAACAACGCTACCCTCTCTCACCCTTTATTTTTATTCTTGCGGTGGAAGGCTTGAAGCAACTCATTGATGCTAGCATTCGAGAAGGTTTACTCCTGGGTTTTAAAATTGATAATAATTCACCGGATATCTCTTTACTACAATTTGTTGACGACACGATTTGTTTTATTCCGGGTGACGAGGTACACATTGAACCTTTTATTCGTATCCTTCGATGCTTCGAGTTAATTTCGGGATTACGAATTAACTAACACAAAAGTTCGTTAATTGGTGTTAACATGGACAGCTCCATCTCTCGGTATTGTGCTTCCAAATTGGGTTGTAAAGTTTAGAATTTTCGCGTTCGTCACCACGGGTTGCTTTTAAGCTATAAGCAATTGAATTGTGGCAATTGGGACTCATTGTTAGAGAAATTTCATATTCGTTTGGCGTCTTGGAAGGGGAAATATCTTTCTTATGCGGGTAGAGAGGTATTAATCAAATCGGTCCTAACTTCAATCCCAATTTATATGCTTTCTTTATTCAAAATTCCGATCATGGTGGAAAATAAATTGGTCTCTTTAATGAGGAATTTTCTATGGAGAGGGGATGCATCTAATCATGGTATTTGTTAAGTGAGTTGGGAGACGATTAATTTGCCTAAACACCTAGGTGGTTTATCGATTCGAAACTTTAAGCTCACCAATTGTAATCTCCTATTCAAATGGATTTGGCGTCTTGGTAATGCGAATGACAACTCGCTTTGGGCAATTTTATGTGCAAAGAGGTATGGGTTTGTTTCACGGTGGAAAGTTTTTGAATTGGAGAGAGAGAATCTCTCTACGATTTGGAGGGAATTATTTCTTGTTATCATCAAAACCCATCCTATTGGGACTTTTACAACAAATCCATTACGATGCGGATTGGGAATGGTTTAACGGCGGACTTTTGGTTAGATAATTGGACTACGAGGGGACCATTGAAGGATTTATTTCAGAATCTATGGGTATTGCGTAATTGTAACCTCAGCTCAGTTCAAGCTTCGTGTTTGGCTTTGTTTAGTCACGGACAGCAAACTAGTCGGATGTGGAAACGGAGGCTCCGACATTCGAAAGTCAACCATCAAAATGACCTAAAAATGTTGGTATTAGCTGCTGTCCCATCATTGTTTACTACGTTGGATATGGCTCACCACGATGTCCACTTTTGTCCTCAGAATTTATTGAATTCTGTCGACCATTTTTCTTGGATTATTGGTAGTTCAAATGCCTATAATAGCAGCTCGTTTTTCACTCGTTTTTATACAGAGGAAAGGTGGC
>CATIWQ010282388.1:0-13138 GCA_949673415.1 Euphorbia schlechtendalii | reverse complement strand
ATATAATTTTTTTTACTTTAAATGTATATAATAAATATATATTTTTAACATAATAATTATTATTTCGGGCCGGACGGGCCGGGCTTGGGTTTTATTATTAAAACCAAGCCCGGCATATATTTTACTCGAGCCGCTTCGGGTTTGGGCCGGGTCGGGCCTAATCACCAATCACCTTATCCAAGCCCATCCCATGAAGAGCGGGCATGGACGAGTTCCGCGGATCAACGGGCTCGTGCCCAGGTCTAGTGAAAATATAAATAAAATCATTAAATTAAGGATAAATAATTATAACTTTCCTCGTGTGTGTACTAATATAATTTATATATCCCTGTGATTTGCTTCCATCCAACTACTATCTAATTTTGTTATAAATTTTCATTTTCAATCCAAATAATTAATATGACATATTTATTTTGACAATTTTCTTTTTTCTTTTTCATTATTTGTCCATAATAAAACTAAAACTCTTTCAACATTTACATTCATCATCCCTGTTTCATGTACCGAACCTTATTCAGCATTATTTCTCCTATTTTCATTCACTTTTTTTCTTTTTTTTTCTTCTATTTTCCTAGCCTTTTGTGCTTTCTATTTCTGTTGTCACAAAAATAATTAGAGTTTACGAGCCCATTATTTTTACTGGTTATTGTTTCATGTCAATTTCACTCCATTTCAGTAAAAAAAATTCATAACAGATTATTGAAAACTTAGAAGTTACGTGTAATATATGTTTCTATTTTTGCATTTGAGTCAGGATAGTGGTTAACCTTTGAAGCATTAATCCCAATTTTATTGATTAAGTTTGCAAATTCTTCATTACAAAAGCAAATTTTATAAAAATTGATGTATATTTTTCATTTGCTGCAATTATATATATTTTGTTATCCGGTAACTTTTTTCATTTACTAAATTTTTTTTTACTTTGATTATTAACTTGTAGAAGTTATTTTATGCTGCTTTACCTTAGATAATTAAAAAATTTTGAGTTTTGGGCACAACAATATGACATAGCAATGATACGTAGTTTTAGAACATGAACTTGACGAGCTCCCCTCATTTTAGCAAAACCAACTTCAATTAGCATATCAATCACATGGGAGAAAAGAAAGCACAAAAGATAAAAACAATATAAGAAAATAAAAAAATAAATTAATATCGATAATTATGGTATAAATAAAAAGAAAAAAATGTGATTGAAAATTTGAAAATAATGAAGAATACGTTCAGTATGATGATGAATAAATACGAAGAAAGCGTTCCAGTTTTATCATGGGCAAAGAATTTTAAAATGGGAAATTGTCAAATAATTCATAATTAGTTATTTGGAAAGAAAAGTGAAAAGTTTCATCAAAATGAAATAGTATTTGGATGAACAAAAAATATTAATTATATTGATAAAATATAGGGGATACTAATGTATGTATTAGTACAAATTTCAGGGATGTTACAATTATTTACCTCTAGATCAAAAGATTGGAATACTTACGAGAGAAATTTCAAGAAACACTTAAACACTTGAATATTAGGCTCAAACCCTTCACGTTAGGATGGGGGAAATCAAATTAAAAAGCGTTAAAAGATGTTGGGTAGAATGTGTCAAAATCGAAATTTAAAAGCACTAGAAACTCATAAAGCCAATGAATGCACAAAAGATTTTTACCAAGGCTCAGCCAAACAAATTAAGAACTATTATATATTTTCTTATATGGTAAGAATGTTAATTTATAATTTGGTCCCTTTAATTTAGCTATTTTTTAATGAGGGATGATTTGGGTAATGGAAGTAATATCATAACGACAAAAAGAGTAACATATGTAGCAGAGAGAGCAAAGGTAAAGTAGTTATTGCAGAAGACCAAAATTGGTGGTTAGACAAAAAATGTTATCCATAAGAACATAAACATAAACTAAGTATGTCATAAATTGTTCTCCGTTAATGCATTTACACCCTTCTAAACTTATCTAAATTGCGTTTTTGTTCTCTGAACTTTGAAATGTGACAGATAGCCCCCTTTACTTGTTCAAAATGCTTAACTTTACCCCTTAATCGTCACGTGTCAGTTTATGGTTGGTTTACTCTTCAAATATGTCATTTTTTTAGATTATTTTCCTCTCTGACCAGAAATTAATATGCTATATTGAGGGGGCAAACATATACATTTTAAACAAGTTCAGGAAACTATTTAACATATTTAAAAATTCAAAATGACAAGAATCCGTTTTGAACAAATTCGAGGGAGCATAAATGTATAATTAATTGGATTAAAACAAAAATATAAATAGATATTGGCAATCATGATCCCATTACCCCAAATAGGCTCCAACCTTTTATACCAAACTAATGCATAACTTTATGATGGTATTTTTTATATTATGGCTTCTAAATTATTTTTAATTAAGTAACTCAAATGGTGAAATATACTTGATAATAGTAAATAATGAACAAGTATATGAAGGTCGGACCCTTCATCAGCTTCCATCACTGGGAACAATACACTTGGGGATTTCTTAAATCTCGGTTGTTAGAGGCCTATCCCCTAGTCTTGTATGAGCCTTCGGTCACGTCAAAGTGACATATGCTGAAGTGCGTCCTTGTCAGAAGTCCCAAAGGAACGTTGAGGGCTATACTTGGAGAAGAGAGCGCCACGTCATCCGTATTTTCTCCAGGCTCCGGCTATGTCAGATCCATGGAGTGGCTCTATCAAACCTAGCTTGTACAGTAACCTTCTCATTGGTCACGTGCCTCAAATGGCAGGTGAACAACCAACAATGAGCAAGTTTGTGGGTCCCGCTTGCTACTTGGACATTAAAATCCTATAAAAATCTTACTATTTCCCACTTCTCAGGTATCTTGTTGAACACACATTTTATTTGCTCGTCTCTCTTCTCTCTCAATTACTATCATCAGAGGGCTACTTCGGAACTCCGACCAATGCTTATTTTGCATATCAACACCATCCCGGAGACCGGAATCCTGCCGGAAAACTTTATTCGACATCAATACTTAATGTTTGTTTGAAATTATCCAAAATCTAAAAGGTATTTGTTGGTCCTTGGACAACTTATAAACAATAACAGAGGGAGTGAATGCTTTACTTTGTTACTTTTTGGATTTGTAAGATATTTTAACCAAATTCTGTTTTTAGATGCGTGCTGAGTGAAGCTGTGTTGAGTTGATCTAAAAACTTATAAACTGCTCAATTTTGCTAGCGCAGTTTATCTTCAATCGCTTGCTGAGTACTCTACTCAGCACGGATTGGTTTTTCAAGCAAAAACGATAAAGGCAGAAAGAATGATGTATGAGATGAACGCAATAAAAGCTAATGCGAAAGTTAGAACTTCAACACCTGGTTTTATCCTGGTTCGGCCCCGAGTCTACTTCCAGTCCCCGGATACCTTCACCGATCTTAAATCCACTAGTGTTCATTCCTTACTTAGGCGGAGCAGCCTTTATATTGGGTAGACGCAATTACAGAAAGTACATTTCTTTCTAACTACCACTCAACTTAGTTTGGGTACCCTTTCCAAACTGACACTCAGATTTGATAAAAGGTTTCGAACTAAATTCAACTTATCAATTGTTGAATCCTTACAATGTTAAATCTAAGAGTGATTCTCTCTATTACAAACTGATTAGCAATGGTTGTTTGCTGATTGGTTGAATTGAAATTTCTTGAAGCTGAGAGTATTTGTGCAGAGTTTCAGCTTTTAAAGAAATTCGAGGTGATTCTCCAAGTTTGAATGTCTGCTTCAGTCTTCTATTTATACTTGAAGTTTTGCGAAGTAGCCTTTGCAAACTTTTCATCCTAATCGTTCTTCAATTTCTCTTCTCTTCATAACTTTCGAATCTTCCCGTTGGAGACAGATTCCAAGACATTTAGAGATAGAAAATCGAACGCTGAGGCGCGATAAAATTCCGTTTACAAAATCTCGTTTGTCTTCAAGCAAATCGATTTGTTAGAAGGCGCGCGAAATGCAACGTGGAATCTTGAGATTGGTTGACATTGCTGACGCTTGCAAAGTCGCGTAAAGACACTGAGAAACGGCGCATGATAGAGAATTTCTTTTACCTTGGATTTTAGTGAGGAATCTCTAACATTCAGTACTGACACCTTTTATCTTGTGAGGACCATTGAAAATCTTCTTTAATTTCAGCGCTTTTTAACCTGAAAAGTATCAAAAGAATATTCTGTTTCTCACAGAAATCGTTAGCAGCACAAGCGTCATTTATTTCTCTAAGTGTCAAACAATATAGCTTTTAATTAATAAAAGCTAACCCAGCACAGCTGAGTTGATATTTTTTTAAACTATGTAGTACTCATCACAGTTCAGCGTTTTCTTACTCTAAGTCGTAGCTTAATTAATTACTCAGTAAACTGAGTTGTTTTTCCTTAAACAAACTCAAGTACACTTTATTAACTAAGAGTATACTTAGTACTCAATTAATTTCACTATCCTAGACAGTTTGTTATTTCCAAAGCGTTCAAGTACTGTGAAGTACTATTAACTTCGGTTCAACACTAGTTTTGAGGATTTGGGAAGTCATATGAAATTGGCCCTTATAAATAGTTAGGGGTTGAAGCTTTTGGTAAACTATACGTCTTTTAGTTAGTTAACTTGTATTAATAGCTAAAAAATAAACTACGAAACCAACTTAACTAAGTTAAAAAAAAAAGTATATTAGTTACATTGACGAAATTATAAACAGTAAGAAATAGTCTCTAAAATACATTTTAGTACGATGATACAAAGATTGAACTTTAAAATCAATAATGCATGTGTTTGTTTATTACTTTAACTCAAACAAATATAGAGGTTAAACCCTCAATTATATTTGTACTTAGATGCTTGACAGACCTTTCTCCTTGTACCGATTAAGAATTCATATTTATTATGATCGATAATTGGAAGACTTCTATTAATGCGTTGCAATAAGTGGTTGTGTCATAAACCGTTGGTCATAGACAGTGTTGGGGAGAGCACAAGTGCACAACTAACAATTTTAAAAGGTCCATTCCGTGTTTTATTCCATGAAAAGGAGCTTTCAGACATTTCAAAATAATAAAAACACATTTATAAAAAAAAGACATTTCGAAACGACAACATGTTCCTAATTTTTAATAAAAAAATTTGGGAAACCTATGTACGTTAGTTCCATGTTGAAAAGGATATAGTTTGACAAATTTTCCATTTTGATATAATTATTCTTCCTCAACATATATTTCATGAAAATCAAGAAGAATAACCGCATCGATCATTAACTCTTATAACAATATATCAAAATACCAGTATCAATTGTCACATTCAACTTTAAAATTAAATTAGTAAATACAGATATAATCATTATTAATTCGACATATACTTTATAAAATGTACTAATTTTTTCTTCAAAGAAAGATTCACTTAATGTCTAATAACAAAAACATCAAAATGCTAGTAGTTGCATTTCAATTTTTGTTATTATCTCAACATTTGGAAGCAATGGCGACAATTAAGACGAGGCTAACAATAAAAAAACAAAATCTAGCCTCAGATGTGTATAAGTTAAACATGTTTAATGGGCGGCTTAGGCTCTGCACTGTCGGCCCAAACACAATTTATATGTGTCCAGGTCCAACCCGACTCAACCAGTACACTTGATTCGGTTCGGTATAGGTTTAGGGTTTAATTTAAATTCCCATCCCAAACCTATCCATTAAATATTCATTAATTTTTTATATATTTTAAATATTATATATATATATATATATATATATATATATATATATATATATATATATATATAATTTTTAATAATAAATATAAAGATCGGGTCGGGCCGAGCATTGGGTTTTTTTATACAAAACCCAAGTACAACCCAATACATCTTTAGGCCTACAGGGTCTTGGACCAGGCTAGTTTATATAGTAATATATTTGTGCAAGCCCCTCTCATAGAAGTTGGGCGCTTATCTGTCAAATAAGGGTCAATTTGGCTGTGTTTTCCCAAGTTTCTTCTGAAAAATTCTATTTTCAAGGTTTTCTTATATTATTAGAGTTGATTTTGGAAAAAACAAGTCTGGCAGTTCCATAATATGAAGAATTAAAACGTGTTGTTCAAAATCAAAATTTGTAATTCTATAAAAAATTTATGAGAGCAATTTATTAGAATAAAAGCTTAAAAAATATTACCAAAGCAGTAATTTCATTAAAATTGTATTGTGGGCTTACGAGCCTTGTCCTCTATCAATTAGAATCCTTTTCAGGTTGTATTTTCTTGTTGGCAAATTATTATGGCGAGAAGATGCATCCAAACTTTCAATAAAATAGAAGCTAAATGTTGTATGTCACAATCGTAATTTGTAACAAATATATGGGAAGTGATTAGAAAATATATAAGGATTAGGCAACAAAGATTGTTGTTGTCAGAAGTATTAAACTTGTTGCCGCGAGATATTAAACTTTTTTTGTATTTTTATCAGCTTAGGGTTGTAGACAGGGTCAAGGATTACCCGAATCTAATAGGATCCACGCCGATTGAGATGGGGAATACCTTATAAGAAAATTCGTGAGACGGGTTTGAGAATTTTTTATTCCCGAAATCTTAATGAGCATGGATATGGAAAATGTATATTCAAATCTAAAAATCCTCGAACCGGAGAATACCCCATCAAATATCCCTGAATAATTGCTATATTTATTTTATAGTTTTTATCGATTATATTAGATAATGTTATTGGTGAGCATATAAATTGTGATTGAAGGTGTTAAGAAAATAATTCAAGAACTCGGATCTACAACTTTTGTATGCTCAAGTTTTCAATGTTCTCCCTCTCTATACTATTTAACCGATTTATATCCTACCTTGAATCAAAATATCAAACAAACTCATTTATATATTGTTTAGTATTGTATTAAAAAATACTTTTGTCTGATGGAATATTGGAAATTTGAAAAAAGTTGCACATTATTCATTGTTAATGGGTAATTGGGATGAGTAATGGGGAAAGAGTGGAGAAATTTTTTTTTCTTGAAATCTTAATGGGTGTGAAAATGATAAGACCCGTTAATAAGCTATTTGTGAAATTAGTATACGTTTACTAGGTGTTGGATTGCATGTTTTAAAAATGGCATTTTAAACATTTTAAGAGTCATTTAATTCAACAATGGAGACTACCCAATTTGGAGACGAAAACAACCTTGTTTGACACCTCATCAAGTTTCATATTCAATTTTTTTCAAGTTGTAATTATTTCTTGTTTTAAAATACATTTAGAACGTGTTATATATGTGGTGTTTCCGCTCTAATTTTAATAATTAGAACAATAAACTTATTATATTAGACGTACAATGTTGATATTATAAACCTGTATATAAATAATTGATTGATTTGCTTTTGTTTATTTTCAATATCTTTCCACATTATGAACTCCCTCCATTATTTCAGAGGCCAAATAGCACAAAGTAAAATAATTAAAAAATTATTAACAAGTAAAGCATGTGTAAATAGTATAACTATTGCAAACAATTGTTACTTGTTCACGATGTAGACTGTAAGTGGTAAAAGAATAATATGTTTTGAGGTGACCAAATTTAAGTAGTAAGTAATTTTTATAGGATTTGTAAAATTTGTATATATATTATACATATATATGAACTTCTTTTAAGAAAATAATTTTCAGGGGAACTAAAACATTACATACGTGCTATATATGATCACTTTGGTTTTCTAACACAATTTTATTGTGATATTCATCTGAAATTAGTCCAATAATAGGAAAATGGTTATTTCTAAAATAGAAAATTTCATATAGAAAATACTTTATTTACATAAGTGATGCCCTTTCACTCCTCGCTGGGAAATGTTATTTATGTATATGGCGCATATATATCTTCTAATAAAACACTCACATACATGCAATATTATATCATGCTCGGTCTATAATTAGTTTCACAAATAAATAAAGCCGCCAAATACTTTTTTACCTGCTTAAATTTGGCTCGAAAATTGCTTTTGAAACTTTCAAAAGTTTTTCTTAAAGCTTTAAATTATTTACCAAAATTGTATCAGTGTATCTTAGCCATGTATTACTATCTGATTAGTTTAACTTTTCACATATTTCATATTCCTGACATTCTTTTTCCAAACAATATCTGGTTCAGATGCAAACTTGTACACTATTATCAAGTACAAGGAACTCACAAAAACTTTGAAAAGTTTAGGCGACAATAGATTATTTAGGCTAAATTCAGGCTTACAAAAATGTATTTAGCCAACTAAATCGTTTAAGATCCTTATTCAATATATCCCATGTATCCAAATTAAAACAGGTTCAAACCGATCTACCCAATCATTCTAAATAAATCTGGCTATTTACTTTTTAATGATATTGTGAATAATAATTGAGATATATATAAAATTAAGTATTGTAAATAATAGTTAGTAATATATATTATTTTTACCGAAGAAAGTAATCAATTACATAGAATCAGAAACAATAACAACCTTAATCAAAGATGGACAAGAATTCCATATTATTTTGCTTAAAATTTTTAAATTTAATTTATGAAAGGTTCAATGATCTGTATTGAAGTCTTATATTAGTAATATATTATATATAGATCCAACCAAAATTATTAATTTTAATTATAGACCTAAATCTGATCCAAGTTCATCGGATCTGAAACTGAAATTTGGACCCTGCAAAATGAATGTAGATCCGACAGTATCCAAATTCCATATGCATATCCGGGGAAGTTATAATATGGATCGGGTTTTAAGGATCTTTCTTCCGCATGAATGAAATGTGTCTCACAAATAATTAAAATAATAGAAAATAATAGCATAAAGTAGTTGTATGAGACAAATGTCATTCATGTATAAAAAAAATCTTTAGGAACCGATCCCTAATATAATTTCTCGCAGACGGTATCCAAAGTTTATATATGTACAATTGGCCAAGTTCAAGTCACTAACACTCCCTCAACTTGTTATCAAAAGTCTGAGGTCACCCTGAACTTGCAAAAACTACTCGGTAAAATTGCACTAATTTGTCATTCCAATGTCGCGTCTTAATTTCTAGTTGGAAAGAAAAAATAAAAAAAAATTGCATTTTTTAAAAGTCAAACCAATAAAAAATTTGACACGTGTCATTGAAAAAGAAGGGTTAACGGGTTCACTTTTACCAAGTTAAGGAGGTTGATTAGAAATTTGAAAAAGTTAAGATTAATATCATACTTTTGTTTTACCAAGTTACTTCATGAATTAGAAAAAAAACAGAATAATTGTACCTATTATATTTGTTGGTTATACATGCAAAAATTAGTGAAATACTAACTAGCTTTCTCAAACTCGCCTTTCATTTATTATTATTATTTCTGTTATTAATGTTATTATTAAAAGTTAAAGTTCAATAATTATTGCACAAATAATATTAAGAGCAGCGTGATAATTATTAACTGTTAAAACATGATAAAATACCTGTGAAAATGAAAAAATAATATTACAATTTTGCTCTCACCTCACCATGACTATAAATGAAAGCTTGTTAGCCAAAGGGTTGGACAAAGTGCTCTCATGGCTTCACTTCACACACAATTTACATTCTTGTTTGTTTTTCTCATATTCTTCGTCTCCTTATGCGAATCCCATCGTTGCTTACCACTCGGCAATCCGTCACTAATTTCCCTTGCAAATGGTAATAACAATGATACAGATATCCATGAGATTATGCCAAACTACGGTCTGCCTCCGGGTCTAGTACCAGAGAATGTGAAATCGTACACTTTACACGATTCCGGATCATTTGTAATCAAAATGAATTCTCCTTGTTATGTTCAGTTTGATTATTTGGTGTATTACAACACCGAAATTCGAGGTAAATTGAGCTATGGTGCAGTTCACGATTTGTCAGGAATTGAAGCCAAGATGTCTTTCATGTGGTTCTCATTAACTGCAATTAAGACTAGTGAAAGTAATGCTACCATTAATTTCTACGTTGGTCCTTTCTTCGAGAGCTTTCCAATGTCTCATTTCGCTGATATTCGGGTTTGTGGTTCCAAGTCGGACTTCATCTCTATATGATGAATGTATATATGTCAAAGGCCAACACGTTTTTCCGGGCATCCAGTATTACATGTGTTGAATTACGACTACTAGGAGAACCTCGACACAATTGAGGTGATTATTTTTATATTATTGTGTACTTCAGTTAAAGGTTCTGTTACGGATGTACTAAAATCTAAGAAATAAAAGCAAATTTTGTTGCAATGTTTTGTTCATTTCAATGCTTTACTTTTGATTCTTTCAACTTACATAGATTCTTTGGAATTATATCACTAAAGATATTACGAATTTTGAACTTGGTTGGGTTAAAAGAATAGTAAAATTTGTACGTGCAGTAAATTTTTATGGCAATATTTTATAGTGAATTCATTACTACAGACACTTTTAACCTATTAAAATATCGAAAATTAAAATGCTTCATTGGTTTTATTAATTAGAGCATATTAAGAATCGAATTATTTGTAAGTACAAAGTTGAATTGAGCAGTTAAACGGAAAAATATCTTATACATCTTTTGTTATGTTTTGTTTATAATTTAGTTGAGTATTCTCTTCACATTTAGGGGGTGCTATATATGGTATCGGTGAAATTCAAATAATAGAATTTCGAGTTAGGAAGAGATGCAATTTACTCTTATACGTTTTAATTAGGGAACGAAATAACGCATAAGAAAGTAAGCATTTTTAATGATTCCTTACAAAATAATTATTCTATTGCAGTATTCTACTATATTCTATGAATTATGAAACTTTTAGTATTCTGTTATAACCGAATTTATAAATAAAAAAATTAAATAAAGAAGAAAAAAGAAAGAAAAGAGAAATGAATTATTGAGATCCTTCAAAAGGCCATTTCAGTAAATAATTAGAGATAATGGTTTATTGTTTATATCGAAAATAGTTTACAATTATAAATACTTTTTTTTTCTAATATGGTTTTTATAAATCACTACTGGTTTTATTATAGCGTGTTCGATCCTATGCTCTAGTTGGGCGGTCGGAGTCTTTACAGATTCAAATGAAAATTATTCAGGATTTAGGCGGGATTTAGACGATAATTATCTAATCGACAAGTCTAAGCACTAGACGTTAATCGAACAACGACCCTTGAGAAGATTTTTAATACAGTGATTTGGTGTTTTGATGTATTTTTGGGGCTTCAAAAATTTTTCGTATATTTTTTCTAAGAACATGTTTTTTGCATGTGTTTTTGGAAAAACATGTAATAATAAAACTAAACTCGCTTTAATTAATCAATTACTTCATACATTATACACTTCATCTATTATATGTTTTTCTTTTTACCATTTCCTTTTCACTGTGCAAAACTAACAAAAGGGGGAAGTATAAGAATTATTCCGTTTGAACACTTTAGTAGTTCTTGCACTATTATTAAAATCAATAATAACGATGCGTTCGTATTTCTTTAATAACAAATAGAATATAATTCTCACGACGAGCTATTTTTATTCACATTTGTAAGTGTAAAAAATTGATTAGGCAGTATGAACATATATAAGTGCGACGTTACAGGATCCATGATTAAAACGATTCAAAAAATTTTTGTTGTATATATAATTTTTATAAAATATAATTTTATTGCATTATTTTAAAAAATCTTGCCTAGTCGCATAGGCTCCGCCGCCTATGCGCTATTTTGTTTCTTGTCTCCCGATTTTTCCCTCTTAGGCAATGCCAGGTTCTTAGCTGATTTATTGTCGATTTGTTGGTGCCTAGGTAAATTCCAGTCCGATTTTTTCTGCCATGTAAAGCTTAGATGCATATTTTCAAGATAGTTCATCAAATTAAGTGCTTATAAAAAATTGTATAATTTAATTTTTTCTTCAAGCAAGAATTATACAAGATCTAATGTTTCTCCGTTTTTTTATATATCAAATGTACAATATTATTTACCATAATATTTTTACATACTATAATTCACATTTTAATTAAATTAAGATAATTAAAGAATAAGTGAATACAAATCTTGCATAGACGTCAATTAATCTCCACCCAGATTTTAGAGGCAATACAAATACCGTATATGCACTAATTAATCCCTGCCTAAGTTTTAGATTCGGCTAGAACGTAACGCTTTCTAAAATATTGATAAATTCAAATAAATTAATTAGGTTATTTAATTTAAATAGAAATTTTAAGGTTGTATTTTTTTTATTTATGCAAATTATTTTAAGAAAGAAACATTTTTTTCTTATTCCGCTTTGGACGCGAAACTCATGACCGGCACTGTATTAGCAAATATTCAAACAATATTTCCGGCAAACTGATTCAGTGTATTCTGACCGAAAGAACAATTAGCATAATATGTAGAATTGTGCGTTTCATAAATTTTCGTTCTTTTCATGGTTATTCCATTTGTTTAAAGTAATTATACAATAATTAAGATGCAATTACTTAGACATGTAAAGACTAAACTAACATTTATGTTATATTCAAAAAATTATATCCTCTCCCGTCTTAAGTACCGATTTTCACAATTAACTTCTATTCCTTTATAAAAACTAGGATGAACGTAAATCATAATATAATTTATTAATAACCTTTCTTAAATATTGTAGTTTTATTGAAATCGTTTTTATAGAAACAAATCGTTTTTTTCCTCAAATTAAGTCGAAGTCCATATCTGACAAATAATGATCGTTCTTCTTTCCCCTTTTATCATTCAAAATTCTCACTCTTCAGTCTTTATTGAAGTAGCTCTCAATGCAAAAACACCATTTTTTTTTTCAGGGGAATTTATATATGGTACTGGTATTTAGTACTATTTCAATCTAACGGTTATGTATTTATTGGAGAGTAATTAAATAAGATGATAGAATATTCAATTGAAACATAATAAATACTCAACCGTAGGATTGAGACGGGGTATTAGATACCCGGTATCATATATAATTTCCCTTTAAAACGATTAGTTGAAGGAGTTGAAGGGCTAACTTGTTGGGGAATAAACGCGGTAATTCCCGTACTACCAGATTTAATGGAATGCGAAAAAATAATAGTGGAAAAATAACACAATATTTGATGACGGAGTTCGGCCAATTTCGCCTACCTCTCCGGAGCTGCTGCAGACTTTGA